>APFE030745405.1:1841-38611 GCA_000404065.3 Pinus taeda
TGGGCGCCTTCCCTTTGCCGCCTGCTCCCTGCTCAGCTTGTGCTTCTGAGGCCACCTCTTCTCCGCCACCGCCTGGAGGCACCACCGCGCCAGCTTTATCTTCTGCCACTTGGGTGAACATAATTGTGATGTGGGCGTTGATGCCCTGGTGCCCATCCGGACTGCCCAAGGAGAAGACAACTGAACCGAATGCAGGAAGCCTTGCTTCTCCCTCCCCCGCGCTGTCGACCTCCACGAGCTGCTGAGCATGCAACGGAGTTGCTGTTGCTCTCCTGTGGTAATTACAGCAGCAACAGTGTTGATTTCCCGCCCCTGCTGAACGACTGGAGGAAGCTCCTCTTCCACGACCCCTACGACACGGCTGCCTCTCCCTTGTTCTGGCCATTGAGCCTCCTTCTTCCAAGACTGTCGATCACTGGAGGCTGAGTCCACCGCGTTCTGCGAGCGAGTTCTTAAGCAATTGAGCCACCAGATGTGGAGCGGCGGGATGGTTATGCCTTCTCGGACATTGACTGCACTCTGAGGGCCATTACCCTCTGCAATTCCCGCAGACCACCATTGAATCTCACAGTTCTGAACTCCAGCAATCTGAGTTCCCCATTCTCTGTTGCAGAGAAGGCTCAGACCGAGAATGTCGCGACTGAATGGCATCCTGCCGTGAAGAGGTCGATGTATTGCTACGCCATGAACCTGCATTGAATTTTCTGTACCGTCTACCCACCCTCCTGCTTGGCAATGAATGCCTGGAATGACCGCTGAAGCGCTTAAGACATCGACGGCGCCTGGTTTGCCAAGCTGTCACGGGCACGCGGCGACACCTGTGCCTCGTCCTGCTGGGATGATCCGCCACCCGCATCCGGGGGAAAATAAAATGTAAGCTTTATATTGAAGCCTCGGATGGTTTAATTAGTTAAGGATATCATTGACGAATGGATATGCATTGAGAAGAGGCTTCGACAAATGAAAATGTAGAAAATAAAACTCAAAAAGTTGATTTTGTTTTAAAAATTCATAGCTTGATCTCTTTCCTGATTTTTGACCTAATAAATAACTAAATCTATTAGTGGAACCTACTTAGAAATGTTCTCCTTGATTTTATCTTTCCAGTGAGCCATCCTCGGCCTCATTTGGCCAAATAAAACTCAATCTATGAGCTTCCTAAGTAAATGAGTTAATTCTGGCACAATTCTAGAATTTCTGTTGCTGGGCTAAAAAAAATCAGTGTTTTAACTAAAAATATAATCTTAAATTAAAATTCTAATTATCTAATAATTAATTCTAAATTAATGCAACTAATAATTAATCTAACAAACTTATCTATTAATTAATCTTAATCTAACTATTAATATAAATTATTTATTTATAAACTAATTAATATTACTCATTCTAAATAATATTTAAATTTAAATTTAAGTCAAATTCATTAAAATTTTATAAATTCAATTAAAGTTGATTAATTTAAATCTTATTAATTAACATATTTTAAACTAAACTAAATAACAGAAACTTACCACTCCATTACCTTTTAACTCATTCTTATGAAGGAGTTTAAAACTCAAAAACCAAAAGAGTTATAAAAGTTTGGTTAGTCGGTTGGAGTCTTTTTGCAATCGACATCGGGGGCTTGAAATTATTGACAATTGGCATCGGGGTATGAAGTGGGTATGAGGGTATCAGGTTGTTTAAAATATGTCACGATAAAAACTTCCAACCTGATCGCAGATGCGATATATATAATATATATATATTATGTTGTAAATTTTAATTCAAATTTATTAATTATATTTAAATATATTAATTAATTTAAAAATTTAATATTAACATCAATTTTTATTTGTGGTTTTATTTTTAATCGATTTTAGTTTATAAACTACTACCATTTATAAAAAATAAATACTACAGGCCACTGTTTTCGAAAATTTTGGGTTGGAAGATATAATAATTTGGAAATTCGAGTAAATTTTAAAATCTCATTGCTTAATGATTTGGTTGTATAAGTAAAAATAAAAAAAAATGTTATTAAAAATTCACAAGGGGTTAATATTTAAAATAAATGCATTATTGAACTAATTTATTTACAAAATGCAATATTGTACATTTTATGCATTTTTAGCTGAGGCTAGATAAATGATGAGACTTCAAAGGAGTACAATTTTCAAACAAGTTGACCAAATGAAGCGAAACAAATGTCAATTGAAAGTTTATAAAAAATCAATTCTAATAAAGCAATCAAAACAAGAATCCAAAGAAAATAAAAAATTAACAAAAGCGTAGGGTAATCAACTGAATAAAAATCCTAAAAGGCGTTTAGCCAAAATTTTATAAAAGGGTATCCATTTTTTACTTCTTCACCTCAAATAATGGGGGGGTTGTGTTTCTACCACAACAGCGGTGACACACGCGAGAAGAAACTGTTATTTCTATTTGATATGAATGAGATTTTCCTAAAATTAGAGTAAAAATAATTAAAGAGGAGAATTTTTTTTTTGGATTGCGTGACTAGGTTCATGAGTTTGAATAAAAGCAAGAATCATCCAACTGTAATTTTTCTCAAAATTTCTCATAAATTAAAACATTTCAATACTCTATATGAGTCTTTAATTAGTTGTAGATATAAAGCAGGGGTCACTTTACAGCTTAGCTTTTGAAATATACTCCTTTGTCACAAGTAGAGCCACTGCTGCGAGCAAACATCTATAGTCCTGGCAGGGTTACCTTTTAATCATAAATGATTCAGAATCCTATCTAATTAATAATTACTGATCTAGAGATAAATCCATTTATATATGTTTATTTTCATTGAATATTTTTTTAAGCCATTTGTCTAGTTTGGTAGCCAGATAGTTGACAATGCTATTCATTGGTTATAATTGGACTGAACAAGCTAGTTCATGATGAGACCCATTGTCTTATAATTGTTTGCAATCATAAGCCATTACCCTAGTTTGTTTAGCAATGTTGGTAATGTCAGCCTATTTTTCCCCTATGATCATGGTAGGCAAACTTATGATGAGACCTCTTATCTTTTAAGTTTAAATATATTTATGGATTATACTCTAGAAAAATAAGACTCTTTGGGACAGGGAGAATCATTGACTCCTTAAGAGTTAAGAATGAAAATTTCAGAGTTAAAGGTGCTTTGCTATAAAGTGTCTTTACTTGGTTAAAAATAATTTTTCTTGACTCATATTAGAACTTTGAAAGATCTTAATAAAATATTGAAATTTCAAAATGATTACAATTTTGATGAAACAAGAATTTTTTCAGATTTTGTAATACTTTGTCAACTTCTCTAAATTGGTAATATCTTCCTTAAGTATGTTTACCTTTATAATAAGAAAATCAAACTTTATTAAGAGTTTTTAAGAAAAAACTAATAGGTGACTATTAACAATTTTTCTCCATGCATGTTGACTATTGTTAGGCAATAAGTAGGACTTGCATATAAATCACAACGAAATCACCAAAATCAAAACTGAGAACCAAAGAAAAAGAATTCTTAAGCCAAAGTGAAAAAAGAAATCAACAAACAAAAATTAAAATGAAGAAATTTGAAAGTGAAAAGGAAAATCCAAGCTTCGAAAGATAAATTCAAAGAAGAATGTTTATATCAATGTCTTAACAATATGAAGAAAAAAGAAAATAATCATGTAATCATTCTTTCTTATGTTGAAATTTAGAAAAATCATACCTTGTACGGTTGTAAGTGTTTTAGGCTTTTTGGATAGGAGTGACGATAAAATTCAGCCACAATGAAAACTTTCTGTCTGATATCAATCCTCTTCTTTCAAAGCATCTTCCTAATCATTTTCTAATAAAAGAAATGCTTAAATAAACAGATTAAAAGTTCAGAAACTTCCTCGTGTAGTTGTTTCGACGAAGATTATCGCTGCTTATTTAAATAAAGCCAGGAGAAGAGTATAGGACTTCGAAAATATGATCCGGCATAGGATTGAAAGCTTCAAATGGAGAACATTGGAGAATTGCATTTGATCTTACCTGAAAGGTATCAGTTTCTCCAATACTAGCTAACTTCTTCTTTTAGGTAACATTAAAACATGAAGAAGACAAACTATCCAAAACCCTATAACCCAAAATCATTATTTATCAGTTTCTCCAATACTAGCTAACTTCTTCTTTTAGGTAACATTAAAACATGAAGAAGACAAACTATCCAAAACCCTATAACCCAAAATCATTATTTATTTTATTTACACTAAAGAAAGCATTAAAATGAAAAAATGGAATGCTTAGTGCTCAAGGGAATTGAAATTAAAATAATTTCATCAAAAATGAGAATGAGAATTTGCAGTAACGAATGTTTCTCAAAATATTATAAGTTTCATATAAACTCTATGATTTTATAAATTGTCTAAAATCAAGACCAAATACAAGATAATAAAATTTAAATATGAAGATAGAGAGGCTTTGAATTCCATATTTCATTATGGAATTATATATTTAAAACTGAAATATATGAGAAATTGAAATGATCTAAATATGTTGCAAATTGGTCGTTAACTCCTTTCTTACCATAGTGGTTACCCAAGCTTGCTTTAAATTAGCATAATGCCTTATCAGATGATTCACATTACATGTAGAGGCATGCGATGGATTTTATCGCATCGGCAGTTGAAATAGCAAATTGCCGATATGAGATCATGCGAAGAAAATATGTGCGATGAGATGTAATGATCACACTATTGAAAAACTGTTATATTGCGAATTGAATTATTGAAAAATTTGTACTTTGCACATTGTACATTGTGCATTGCGTATCATACATTTGGAATAGTGGTATGGCCATGAATAAAAATGTGATGAAACAATTGTGATATCAGCGTATCAGAATATCGGAGAATAATCATGTTGGAAATGTCAATATCAGTGATGCGATGGATGACGTAGCTAATTGGTGATCGGTGAACTTTAAGTACTGAACGAAACACAATGATGTTGATGTGCGATGAATGACATGGCTAATCGGTGATCGTGATCGGCAATCCTAAGTACATGATGTAACAATTCTCAATACACCGATATGCGATGAAGAGTGGAATCGATAATTTTATGATGAAAATTTAATAACATATCGGATTCGAGGCATCAAACCTTTAAAATTATGCCCCTACTTTTATTATGATTGAGTGGACGCGATATTTCATAAACTTGATTCGAATTTCATATCAGCTCTATAATTATGTGGTCATCGCAGTATCGGTAAAGTCGTTTATCGGAGATCGGTGATTCATGATAATGGAAGTACATTCAACTACAAACCTTCAATATGTGAAATGTGATACGGCATATGAGCGTGATAATACATCGGAGATCTTTTATAAACAATTTGTTAGCAAAAATGCTAAAAGCTATTTCCGATGAAATATTTCGTTACAAATGGTTGTGGAGTGGATGATGTGATATCGAAATGAAATTATTAACGAAGATGAGCGGGATGGTAGTATTGTGAATATGTATTCATCGTAGTATCAGCAATATGAAAATCAAATTGAAATGATGAATGAAAGCAAAATTAAAAAATGCCCAAATTCTAATGAATCCCAAATAAAATTTTCGTGAACCTATTGCTAATTTGAACTGAGTTTGTTGCTTACTCCAAGTTTTTAAAACAAATGAAAACCTGTAAATAAAACAGAACAACAATAAAGAATATACTAAGGAAAAGAGAAACTAATAAGAGATGAGAATGAGCTTGTAAATGCATACGTGGAAGGAAATTGTCTGTAGATTTTACCTCATGAATCTTAAAATCCTTCGTTGAATTTATCAAAATTCTGATTTTGTTCAAAATCATCTCATCATTTATTCTAAATCAGAGCGTGAAATTAGCCTAAATATAATCTGTCTATTGATGTTCAATTAATATGAAACTCATAAATTTCATTAGAATTAAATATGAAAATGGTTTCCCTTTTGAATTGCAACAACAATTTATTATCTCTGCTCATTCCGAAGAAGAATCTGTATTGTTATAGTGATTGTTTAATAATGCCTTTAGTAAATAAATATGATGCGTATTACAACATCAGATAATAAACTAAAGATAAAAATGGGATAAAGCCACTAATTGTGGAAAAATATCAACACAGATTTGAATGGGTGCACACAGCAAAATGGACACCCTTAAGGTCATTTTAACCAATTTCGAGGATTATAACATAAAATCAAGAAGCTTTGTATTATCAAAACCTTCAATATATAAATTTCAAAAGAAAATCTTAAAAGGACATCTCGAAATGGAGAAAATTGGCTTTGAGGTAATTGGTGCCAAGTGTAACCTCAATTGAATTTAGTCAAGAGATTATTAAAAGTAGGCAGAGATGTATTCATGGGTAGAGGTATTGCTGTAAGGAATTTTTTTAAAAGGAAAACAAGAATTAAAACTTTCTGATAGGAAGGAAATTTTTCGCTGAACATGTATGAGAAGCGTTGATTCCTTGTTTTTTTTTTTTTTTTCTAATCTACAAAGCTATTGAAAACAAATTAAGTATATAAAACAAACTAACTAAATTAATTCTACCCCTATTCTAACCATATATATGAAAATGACTAGGTATAGTCATATTTCCAATGTAACCATTTTCTTATTTTAATTCTTGAATGTACGTACAATTTAAATGTTAGTAATAAAAATACAAATCTAACTAAACTAAATAAGATAAATTTTTAAATAGAATTCACAGTGATTGTTAGCAACTTAATTAAAATCTTCTTCTCTTGAAATTTCCTTTCTAATTAAATACCAATTAGATCATAGAAATCTAGATGGATTTCTATTAATAATTAGGAAATGTTTAAGAGAGGAGATGAAAGGCCAGATTATCGATATAAACTTTTACATTCAAAGGTTTGGAAAAAATTGTTAATGGTATGTACAAATGTTAAATTATTAACAATCTTCTTTGAAGAAAAAATTTCCAAACAGATTTCAAACAAGCTAATGAAAAATGGATGGAAATCTTTCAAATAAAATGGAAAATTATTAATTGAATTGGATTGTTGTTCAGACTGTAAAAATACATTCTCTTGTTGGCGTTGCCTTTGAGAAGATAGAAGCTTTTGATGAAATATTAGCATTGATTGAAATTGAAATATTAATAGGTTTTGATGTTCATGATTATAATATGAAACTTCAATTTTCCAACAGGGAATCCATCAATTGAATGTTAGATAGTAACATGCTCAATATGCCAGCGTAAAATATCAAAAATCTGAAAAATAAAATTAGAAATAAAATTTAATTTCAAACAAAAAAAGTGAGGAAACAAAAATAAAATAACATCACTATTGTTACAACTAATGTTACAGCACAATTGAGATCATTTTGAAATAAATTTTTTTTCACAAGGATTGGCTAGAATTATGAAATTTGAGTAATTGCCAATTCCAACTTGTGAATTAGAAAATGAATTATGATTATTAGTAGGAATGAGAGCTTGATCATGGTATGAATCATAAATTGGAAAGTTTTCTTGAATGGTGAAATCATGGAGATAATTTGCTGCTCTAGAATGAGGATTGGTTGGAATAATTTCTAAATTGAAACATTCCTCATTTTCAGATGTTAATTGAATTTTATCATGAGGATTCTCTTGAGAAGAATAATCAACATTCTCAATGTCAAAGTAATTATCATAAACGACTTCACAATATTCCCTAGAATTCCCTTCTATCTCATCCAATATATCAAAACAAGGAGAAATAAAAATTGCATGCTCATTAATGGTAAAAGAATGATAAAAAATTGTTTCTCTATCTTGATAAAAACTTATTGGTAATTCATTTAGATCATCCTCTTTATTTTTTGAAATATCTTTAATACCAAGAGGGTAAATTACCATCAATAAAAATATGAGGATAAAGGGAAAAATGTGAACTTGAAACAATGTATTTAAAACTGTCTCTGTTTAAGAACTCTTGTGCACTATGTTGATTGTAAATTTCAGATTCTAGATCACACATGCTTTCTTGAAGAAGGCTGCTTTGTTGCTCTGATCTCGACATTTGCTCATCATGGAAAAATTCAGAAATTTGTACAGCAGTTTGCATTTTGTTATTTACTTTGATTGCTGCTTACACTTGTTGATTCCCAATCCGATTTTCTGAATTTTCCTCAAAGTAGCTTTCAGATTTCAAGGAGGCCATTTGTTCGAAATTGTTGTTGTTGTCTTCTTGCATTTGATAAAAAGTATTTTTTGAGCTTTGTGAAACCACTTCATCATAATTTATTTTCACCTCCAAATTGAAATTATCATTTATGTTGGAAGGGGATGGAACAAAGCTTGAACTAATTTCATATGGATTGGGAATGGGAGGAAGCGAACAAATATATTCAAACCAATCTAGTGATTCTTCTTCTGTGGGTTTATCTTCGATTTTAAATCTTAAACAATTCAAATGAAATCTAATATTAAAATCTCTAACAGACTCATTTTCAAACTTTTGTAGATATTCAATTTCATCACATACCTGTTCATAATCATAGCCGTCAAATTTACAAATGAAAATTGTAACGAATTGATCACAGTTGTGAATTGAGGCAATCGAAAGACTTCTACACTAGTTTCTGGTTTTTGTCGTGAATGTGAGAGTAAAAATTCTACATAAAATGCCTTCATCAATTCCTTGAAAATCATAATTTAGAACATTTTGAATAAATTGAAAGACATGATTAAAAGTAGAAGAATTTCTCTTACCATTGAAATTTACTTGAGACAAGAATCTTACCACTTCGGGTGGATTATTGTAAGATGAATGCCCATGCATACAACTCTAAATTGGAAGTTTAAGAGGAGCCATTGTGATTAAAATAAACTGTTAAAATTGAAAAGGCTACAATAGACAAAAAGTCTTAGGCCCTCCTTCTAGCACCAAAAATGTTGATGCCTCCAAAATTGCTGCAACAACAACAGGGGATAACCACTCGGTCCGGACCTTAAAGCAACTCCTTTTCAGTTGGGATTAGTGGCTCTCACTGGTTTAACTAGGTTTAGTTACCTTCTCCCTATCGCTATTTGTTTATGATGCATCTTTAACTACTAATAGACAGGGATATCAGATCACTTCTTCTTGCTAATCAGGCAAGAGAATGACCTTTAAACTGATTTGGGTTCAACCAAACCACAACTAATATTTCGCCTCTTCGAGAAGAGGACTTAAAAGAATGTAGAAATTACTCTAAATGCAATCTTATTCTATAATGCAAGCAAAATAAACTAATCTTAATCCGATCTTAATTTGGTAGATATAGATCTAATCCAACCAAGAGCAAGATATTTAAAGTATTAGGATTTTAAACATTTCTTGTTTATAATGAATATCAAGTTAATGAAATAGTTCAATTAGCTGACATTATGAATACCAAAACACATCCTATTGAGACCTATTAACTAAAATAATAAACCAACAACACTCAAGAAGTAATTCACAAAAATGATATTGATTATAAAATTAGTAAATCCAATAATTAAGCAATAATATGTAAAAATAGTTCACAACACATTACCATTTAATGAATTAGTTTTATAAGACATATTTATGAGTAAATAATTACTTAGAAATAAGAAATTAATTCATAAGAACAGAGATACATAATAACAACATTGGGACAAATTAACCATATTGACAAAAGTGCATAAACATGAATAAAATGACACATTTCTGTTATCATAAAAATGACACTGATATTTGAAACAATAGCATTAAAAATACCAATTTATTGCATCCATTTCTTTGTCCCTAGTCTCCAACAGCTCTTTACATTGGTTGAACTTTTGCCTTAAAAACTAGAGTCACAATAGTGCAAACTCTGCCCATCATATATAATTCAAGCTACGAAGGAAAAATCCTCAATAATCCCCAGATCTGAGATTTTCTCTAATTTTTCTTACAACTCTAAATTTCTATTACAAAAGTGCTTTTAGAAGTCCAAAATTGTAGAGGAGAGTAGCCACTTATTACACTCTACAATCTATTATTTATAAAATTTCTGAGAGTATTTTGAGAGGAGAGTTTGTTGAAGAAAAAAATCTGCCCAATCCAATTTCATTTGCTAAAAAATTCCAATCTTTAACTCCTGGAGCATTCTTATTGATTGAGATCCCTTTCTCCATATATGTTCTATTGTTTTCCTACAAGAAAAAATCAAAATAAATTAAAATGCAACAATAAAATCAAAATGTCATTTTTGGCATTTAAAACAAATCCAATCAAATACAATTAAATAAATAATTGAAAATAAAATGTAAGTTTTTTATTGATTCCTGGGACAGTTTAATTGGCCAAGGATATCATGGACGAATGGATCTACATTAAGAAGAGGCTTGGACAAATGAAAATGCAAAAAATAAAACTCAAAAAATTGATTTTGTTTTAAAAATTCGTATCTTGATCTTCTGCCTGATTTTTGTCCCAATAAATGGCTAAATCTGTTATTGAAACCTCCTCGGAAATATTCTACCTGATTTTATCTTTTCAATGAGCCGTCATGGGCCTGATTTGGCCAAGTAAAACTCAGTTTATAAGCTTCCAAAGTAGATGAGTTAATTCTAGCATAATTCTAGAATTTCTCTTGATGGGATAAAAAAAAAAATCATTATTTTAATTAAAAATTTAATCCTATATTAGAATTCTAATTATCTAATAATTAATTTTAAATTATAACTAAACTAATTAATTAATACTTTATTATAACTATAATCAACTACAATAATAATATCTATTATAAACAATTAATATAAATCTAAATAATATTTAAATTTAAATTTATCAAATTAATTAAATTATAAAATTAATTACTTTGATTAATTTAAAAATTAATTAATATTAAATATTTTAATCTAACTAAAATACAAAACACCTAACAACGTCATACCTTTTACTCATTAGTACGAATGAGTTTAAACGCAAAGGCCAAAAAGAATAAAAACTTTGGTTAATCGGTGGAGTCTTTCTTGCAATCGGTAAGCGGCACCGGGCATCAAAGTATCAGTAATCGCTTCGAGTTGAGTATCGACGTTGTTTAAATATGTTTTGATCAAAACTTCCAAACTCGTCCCTTTATGAGACTATTTCTTTTAATTATATAATAATTTATGTTTTAAAATTTAATAATTAAATTAATTATATTAATGTAGTAATTAGTTTAAAATTTACTATTGAACATCAATTTTATTTTGGTTTTATTTTTATGAATTTTAGTTTCTAAACTACAACCACTTTAATAAAAATAAAATAAACTGCAACCACTTCGAAATTATAGGTTTTCGAGATTAGTAATCAATTTGGAAATTGGAGTAAATTTCTAAAACCTCATTGCTTAATGATTTGGCTGTATAGGTAAAAATGAAAAATGCTAGTAAAAAGTCATTAGGGGTTAATATTTAAAATAAATGCATTATTGAACTAATTTATTTACAAAATGCAATATTGTACATTTTATGCATTTTTAACCCAGGCTAGATAAATGATGAGACTCCAAAGGAGTACCATTTTCAAACCAGTTTACCAAATGAGGCAAAACAAATGTCAATGGGAAGCTTATAAAAAATTGATTCTAACAAAGTAATCTAAACAAGAATCCAAAAAAAATGAAAAACTAACAAAAGTGTAGGGTAATCAACTATTTAAAAATCTTAAAAGGCGTTTAGCCAAAATTTTATAGAAAGGGCCCCCATTTTTTACTTGTTCACCTCAAATAATGGGGGGGGGCGGGATTGTGTTTTTACCACAACAAAATCCAAGGGAATAATATTAAACCAAAGGGACTAATATTATAAACCCAACATTTGGAAACCCAAATATAAATATTACAAACACTAAAATAAATATCATTTATTTTCATGGTGAGACAATCGTTGTGACAATGCAACATTCAAGCATGGTTGACCATGGTTGGCTATGATTGACAATAGGTTATCATTATCGATATTATAAACCTAAGGGAATAATAAATGCAAGGGATTAATATGAGAAACCCACATGAATAATAAAACGAAGGGATTAGTACTAAAACCCCAAGGGATTATGACCCTAAGGGAATAATATTAAACCCAAGTGACCAATATTATAAACGCAATGTATATAAACCCTAAAACAAATATTATGAACATTCAAATAAACATGATGTATGATCATTTCTTTTCATATTGAGAGAATACTTATCACAATTTCATGTTGGACCATGGTCGACATCATAATACACCATGTTTGACTGAGGAATAATAAACCTAAGCAATTGATATTATAAACTCAAGCGATTAATACTGAACGCCAAGGGATTATGAACCAAAGGAAATAATATTAAACAAAAGGGACTAATAATATAAAACAAAGGCACTAATGCACCCAAGAGATCAATATAATAAGCCCAAAGGAATAATAAACCCAAGGGATTATTATTTACTTTCATGGTGAGACAATCCTTGTCACAATGTGACATTCAAGCATCGTTGACCATGGTTGGATGTGATTGACATTGTTTTACCTTGATCGATATTATAAACTTAACGGGATAACAAACCCAAGGGATTAATATGAGAAACTCAAAGGAATAATAAAACAAAGGGATTAATACTAAGACCCCAAGTGATTATGAACCCAAGGGGAGAATATTAAATCCAAGGGACTAATATTATAAACCTAATGTATATAAACCCTAAGACAAATATTATAAACATTAAAATAAAAATAAACAACACTCATTGATTTTTATATTATAAACCTAAGGGAATAGTAAACCCAACTTATTTACATTAGTATTAAAACCCCAAGGGATTAATACTAAAACCCCTAGGGATTATGAACCGAGGGGAATAATATTAAGCCCAAGGCATTAATACTAAAACCCCAAGGGATTATAAACCCAAAGCAATAATATTAAGGCCAAGGGACTACTTTTATAAATCCAAATATAAATACTGCGAAAACTAAAATAAACATGGTTTATTTTGATGGTGAGACAATCCTTGTCACAATGCAACATTCAAACATGGTTGACCATGGTTGGCTATGATTGACAATGGCTGACCATGATTGATATTATAAACATAAGGGAATAGTAAACCCAACTTATTTACATTATAAACCGAAATGAATAATAAGCCCAAGGATTGATATTATAAACCCAAATGAATAGTGAACCCAAGGGATTAATACTTAAACCCCAAGGGATTATGAACCCAAGAGAATAATATTAAACCCAAGGGACTAATATTAAATACCCAATGTATATGAACCATATGAAAAATATTATAAACATTGAAATAAACATGATGGACCATCATTGATTCTCATATTGAGAGAACCCTTATCACAATTCCATGTTGGACCATGGTCCACATCATAATAACCCATGTTTGACTCAGGAATAATAAACGCAGCTGATTGATATTATAAACCCAAGGGATTAATATTAAAACCCCATGGCATTATGAACCAAAGGGAATATTGTTAAACAAAAGGGACTAATAATATAAACCCAAGGGAATAATAAACCCAAGGGATTGATATAATAAACCCAAAGGAATAATAAACCCAAGGGATTATTATTTATTTTCATGGTGAGACAATCCTTGTCACAATGTGAGATTCAAGCATGGTTGGCTATGATTGATAATGCTTTACCATGATTGATATTATAAACCTAAGGGAATAATAAACCCAAGGGATTAATATGAGAAACCAAAAGGAATAATAAAACAAAAGGATTAATACTAAGACCCCAAGGGAATAATATTAAATTCAAGGGACTAATATTATAAACCCAACGTATATAAACCCTAAGACAAATATTACAAAAATTAAAATAAACATGATCGACCATCATTGATTTACATATTGAGATAATTCCTATCATAATTCCATGTTGGACCATGATCGACATTATAATAAACCATGTTTGGCTAAGGAATAATAAACATAAGCGATTGATATTACAAACCCAAGGGATTAATACTAAAACCCCAAGGGATTATGAACCTAAGGTAATATTATTAAACAAACGGGACTAATAATATAAACCCAAGGGAATAATGAACCCAAGGGATTGATATAATAAACCCAAAGGAATAATAAACCCAAGGGATTAACACTAAAACCTCATGGGATTATGAACTCCAGGAATTATTAATATTAAAAAGCTGAAGAGTGAAGAAACCCAATAATTTGATATTATAAACCATTGGGAATTAGTAAACCCAAGGGAAAAATATTAGAAACCAAAGGGATAAGAAATGGCAAGGGATTAATAAGAATTAATTCGTTAAACCCAACAGATTAATCAACCCATGTGACTATGAATATTATAAACCTAATGGATCAATAAGCCCGAGGGATTGTTAATATTATGAAAGTAGCATGTCAATAAATCGAAGGAATAAACATTGTAAATGTAAGGGATTAATATTAAACCTTAGGATTATTATTTAAACCTTAATATTGGGGATTAATAAAACAAAGGGTATAAATGATAAACTGAAGGAATTATTAATATTACAAACTTGAAGAACAAATAAACCTAATCATATAATATTATAAACCCAAGGAAATAGTAAAACGAACCTACGCCCTAAATCCATGGCATCAATAGATAAACATAAATAATGCTTTAACACAAAAAAATAATAATAAAAAACATAAACCAAACCAATATAAGAACCAATAATTCGACTCTTGATGTTGGGGAAGTGGTTTGGGTGAGTCTATATGTATCATTTCTCTTTGAGAGAGAATGGTTGGACTTTTGTGGAGGAGGTTTGCATGTAGTGATCTTTTCAGCTAATAGAGAGGCAGTTGCAGCTATTTTTAAGGAACTCTAGTCCAGTGCGTTCATGTTGTTTTTTATTCTTTCTATATGTTTTCTCATGGTTAAATCATCTTTCTTCACATTTTTTGTCTTATTTATATGGATTACCTTGCAGTTAAATAGACAGCATTCTTGATTTCGAGCTCTGCTTATAAGGTTTTCATAGTTGTGTTTATTTCTTCTAAAAGCTAATGAACTCATAGTTTGTTATGCTCACCAGTCTCTTCAAAACCTTATATTCTATACTACATTGACAATATTTCAACTACATCGTTGCACTCTAATACCTAGCTCCTTTCTATATTTGTCTCTGCACTCATAAAGCCTATACCTAATCATTAGCTCCAAACCCTAGTCCAACAAACCCTAAAATAAAAAATTAACCAATACGCAGACAAGCATATATATCTAGCCTAAAAAATTGATGCTTTAAAGACATTCACTCATAAAAAATTTGAGAGATTTCTCTCTGGCTTAGTAGGGTTAGCTACTGAGCTGAAAGTGGTTTGAGGTTACCCTTCTCGATCTCCTCTTCAACCTAGGAAATTGTAAGGGACAACACCTTCAAGAAGCATCGCTTTTCTTCATTATAGATGACCGAGGTATCAACTGTGAACTCTGTCACAAACCTTCCGATGACACGATCAAGCCAATGATCGATAGCGCATGCGATATTATATTCAGAGGATTCCAATCTTCGCATTAACTTTGAGGTCCACACAATTGGACTGTCAAGCCTCCACCTTCCTTGGCTGTCTACCAATTTAGCAAACCACTCATATAGGTCAATCATGAAGGAACAAAAAAAAATTCATGTATCTCTATGTACAGATACATATCCAACCACTATTCTTTCATTAATCATGGATTCCAGTTTTCTTGCTTTGAAAACTTGTGGATCTTTCTATCCAACCAATCTTCAATTTTCGTCTTAGTTGGATTCTAGTGATGCGACATCAGACATCTCTTTATGTAGATCCCAGTATCGGTAATGGAACCATCTGTTGTCTTAGTGGGTCCTGGCCCAGGTTTAGAGTTAATTTTTCCAAACAAATCCCTACACTACTGGCCCTTTCGGCATCAATCCACAGAGTGTGGACTGAAGTCTCACCTGAAGTAGTATGGGGGGATGTTGGAACAAAGTTTCTACACCCAGAGATGATTATGATGTAGTTCTATGCCCTAAACCTTCCTTCACGTAGATCGATAAGCCTTTAAGGCTTATCGATATAACTTCCTGTTATCAATCTCCAGGCCTTCGTGAAGGTCTATGAGCATATTCTATACACCCTAAGCAGGTGAATCAACTACTTACACACCTATGTAATTACCTTTAGTTCTATATTTACCCAAATCAACCTAAGTATCTGATATCTTTAACATGTACTAAGATATTATTCATGCAAACAGATATTAGTACTTGTGTTCATATAACAATGTAGACCATGCATAATCGTGCATCAATCCAGTATTAAATCATAAACCCATAAATCATCATAACATAAACGAATTTATTCATAACAAAAGTAAGTAGGAAAAACAAAAATATCTCCATAATAATCTCTTCATTGATAGTTCAGTTCTTCTTACAGAGTCGAGACTACCTTGTGCACTCACCTGTAGGGGTTCGTGCACTTAACTGTGTACCCTACTCTAGGCCTCTGCGCACACAGTTGCAGAGCCTCTCTTCTACTTGAAGACTCTTCACTCTTTTCTTATTAATGACCCATTACATTCATTCTTCGTTCCTCTATTATGCCTTAGACTCTATAAGACTCTCTTTTTTATACAATCCCATAGTCCACGAACCATGGGTAGATCTACTAAAGCCGAAACAATTTACATAAAAGAAGGCAAAATCCCTTTATGAAACTTACTATCTACACTCTTTGCAACCACATCTTGTGGAGACTTTACACTTTACATAATAGAAACTTGGGATTTCTTCCCCAAAACTTGGGCTTTTAACCCAAAATTGACTGCAGGGGACCCTGTCCCAATAGTATGATGGCACAGGTGGAATCGTAATATGGAGGAAATAGATCGAATGGAAAATTAGAGAAATAGCACCTCAATTAGATGACTAACTTCCATGGTTTATGAAGTTAAATATCATAAGTTAGGTATTGAACCAGTAGGTATGCATGCATAAACACTTACATTGGGTTATGTTAAAATGCACACAAATATTTCACCAGTACGTAAAAAGGAATATGATGTCAATAGGTCTCCTCATACCTTTTATAATGCGAGCCATTCGAAAATTTATGCGTATTTCCTCAGTGAGGTAGATAAGCGAATAATGTGTGTATTTAAATTATAGATGCATAAGCAAAGTATGTTTAACTTGAATTGAATATTATATTTTATCTCGTTGTAACCCTAAATACCATAAATACAAATTGGCTATCATCATAGTAATTGAGTAACAGAAAGTGACAGTACAACTCATTTAAATAAATAAAGCAATTCATGTAGAACTGAGGTATATGGAAAGTAGACTACGCAATCTATGCCAATAGTGAGTTTGCAATATCACTTGATAGTCTTTCTCTTAGTCTTGGTTGAATTGTATCTTCATTTTAGAAGTTTTCTCAACTATAGCTTTTGTGCACCTTTACTTTTACAAATGTTGATTTCTCTTTCACAACTACCATTTTTTCTTTATTTCACATTAACAAGTGTTTCTTTTTCTTTTTCTTTTTCAAGTGTCATTTTCACTTTTCATACTATCGCAATTGTTGCTTTTCATTGCTTCATCTCCTACATGTGTCACACCTTGGTGCATCACTAGAGGTAGATCTAGCAGATTCTCTTTCATTATTTGACTATATATATCATGATAATATGTTATAGACACTCTCCCATAGCTTAGCACACTATTTTGTTGGTGTCAAAACTCATGTCGTAACTTGTATTTGAAGTGTCGCAAGTGACATTTCAGCTGCCACACTTAAAAAAAAAGTAATCCTTTGTTGTTGTTTTATGCATGTGGATTTTGAAGTCTCTGTATCCTTTTAGAGTGTTTTGATGTTATTTGAGTGTGATATCACTATTTCAAGATGTATTTACATGTCTTGTCCTATCCTGTCTCATTGATCCCACCCTTAGCCATTTTGAAGATTTCGCTATCATTGCAACTTGATCAAGCTTTGATCAATATTTCTACCCCTTAGAAACAAGCATTACATGATCCTAATCCTTAGAGGAGCATCCTCTACCTCTTCAAATTGTGCACTACATATTCCAAGGGGATAATCTCCCTCAACTTGAATCCTAAGCCACCAATCCAGATGCCTAACCTTGAAAACTATGCAATTCATGTTGTGTCTTGCACTAGGTTATGCATTACATAGTTAAAGTAGGCAGCAAGGCCTCTCTCTATCACTAAATTTCCCAATTGTGTATTTTCCTAAGCATTCCCTTTATTTATCATGCATTGTGTCATTTCAATGAGAAACCTTGAGTCCTTATTTGTATGAGGTGCTCAACTGCATATTTATCTTCATCAGGTTGGCACCCACTATGCGTTTCATAGTTCTAGTGAGAAAGGGATCACTTTTGGGTCATGGAAGTCCTCAACTTTGCAATTCAATGAGCCTATCTCTCAATCAATGCACATTGCGTAGTTACAAAGACTATTCATGCTCCTCCTGTCCACTTAGACCCCTCATTGTGCAATCCTTTGTCCTAGCTTCCTCCCTACTATGCATTGCATAGTTATAGTATATAGTGAGGCATTTCCTTAGTTACTCCAATGCCCAACTATGCAATTCCAAGCCTCTTGCTCTGAAAATGCTTCTATGTTGCCTCATCTTCTATGAGTAAGAAGTGTAGAATAGGTTATTTCTAGATTGTTGTTCGTTTTTCATGAGTGGTATCCATATATAGGTATCATCATTACAACATGACAAAGTAATGCTTAAGATAGGCCATAAAGGAGAGGTTACAGGAGAAAACATATGAAGAAGGAGAAAATGAAAAAGCATCATGAAGAACACAAAGAGATCTTGTATCAAGACCAGGATGGTAATTAAGGTTCCAATGCTCATCCAAATTCTCCAAAGAGTGAAGATGAACAACAAGAAAAGATCCATCATGAAGAAATCAAAATCATAACAACAAAGAAAAGAGATTGGCATTACTACATCATCATCAAGTTCCATGTCATCACTACCAAGTCATGGCTTGTACAATTGTCAACACACTGACATATGCATCAATTTGTCTTGCCGCATCATTTGTGGAATGAAATTATTTTATTTTCTAAAATGAATAAATTTAAAATGTGTGCAAGACCATGGGTCCCACATGGAATATGAAGAGTCACTACAAAGTTCTAAATCCATGTAGAAGCTTAAAGATCATATAGGAATTCAAAATGTCATAGTATGAGCTCGAGAGTGATGACAGAGGTGAAGAGTCATGAGGGAGCTGAAGAGTCACCTCATTAGTTATAAACAAACCCTCATAGATCAAGAGAATGGACATTTGGGACTTGAAATTTTTCACGTTGGCTTCTCTAGCTTAGCATATGATAGAAGATTTTTCTTTAAGGAGCACGTAGTGGCTTAATGTTCCACTATTGGGACTAGTGTAGCATCATTGTAATTGTGTATCGTGGGAATTTCAATTAATATATTAAGCTGTGAGATTCGATGCACTTTCATGCATATATCATGAATTATTGTGTGACCATTCTTTCATTGTTTACGGTGTATGTTTTTTTAGCACATACTAATGAAAATGAACTATTTCACTAGATTTGTTATGTATCTTTTTGAATGTATATTATTACTTGCTTTTATGATTGCTTTTATCTAATTAACTATTTTTCAGGTTAAATAACCATCCTCTTTTTCTCTTGTGTGTCTCTTTAGGATAGTACTACTACTTTTCTTCTAGAGGCTCACTCTCAATTTCCTTTCCATGAAAAAACCTTACATACATTTTTATTGCATGCCTCAGAGTATCAACTTAATTTCTTGTTTCAACCATTTTTTGTACAATCTCTTATGTTGATAATTGTAGCCAAGGAAAATCCTAAAAGTAATGGAAGCCAACCATATTTCTGGTGGGGGCTCCTACTCGAAATTGTTTGAGGTCTAATTGGGATTTCATACTAGGGAGACCTCCTTGTTGATGAAATTCTAGCACTGTCAACATAAACATATAATATAAAAGTTTCTAAGTATTGTTTATGCATGAATGATTGTAAGGGATGTGACCCTCCTTTGGTAACCAAGACTTGGAATATAAATATTCATTTATTTCAATTTGTTATCCTATGTTTCACGACTTAAATATATAGTCTCTTTTAAATATGCTCTATGATGTGTCTAGTGTTCTATTGATATAAGTGCTTAGTTGGAATAAACCACATTGGCCACTACCCATGTTCTTTCACATGGTGTTTCTATTCCATGCACTATGGATGATTCATATTTTTTATAACGATTAAATGATGGAGATTTAATTAGGGTTTACTGAAAGGTGGAAAAGCCTAACTCATGTCATTTACGCATTTAGATTTTGTTCTTACATCGAGGTGTTTCTCTATTTTCTTATACTTGTGAAGACTCCCTCAATGCCATTACATGTTTTCACAGCCATTGAAGTGATGTCTTTATACAGAGGAATTTCTTCATCTATCTGTGTTTAACCAAATGGTAATTTCATGGCAGATTCCATTTCTTATTTTACATTGTATATCCCTTTCTTTTTCAAATGAATTACTTATCTATTTTATGTGATTTTACAAAGGATGTTCCATGTATACTAAGGGTTTATGATAACATGTGTTCGAGCCCTTCTGGGCAAGGATGTACACAAAGGGTAAACCGTGAAGCTTTTTACCATAGCTCTCTTCTACCCCGCAATTTTTCTTACTGCCTGACCCCTCGACCGCACCTGTCTCCATTGTTGTTGCCCTATATTGCCGAAAGTCCATAGGTGTTGTTATCTCCTCATCGCGATGCATATGGACTTGGATCTCGAGGCAGTGGATTATTCAACGGACCCCTTCCCCAATTAGCCTATTTTCGGTCGACTTGACCCTAACAGGTCTTCTACAACATCATTGGTTCTCTCTGTATCTGCATAGACCTGAACTGCTCATGTGGTCACCCTCTCGGGGCTCTCTAACTCATCCCTACATTTTGGTATGCTCTCCATTGAATTCCCTACCCTTGACTTCCCTCCACTCTCGCTGATCACTCCTCATCTATTCTCTGCGGCCTATCCATCCTCTCCTACATTTGGACCCCACCCTCCAAAGTCCATATATCCAAGATGTCCACCCCCCGCCACACACTCTGAGAGAAATTATTGATAGGGACAACTGCAAACCCTTCAGCAAGGCCTGTAACCGAGGGATGTGGCACATGATCCTTGGCCTCTTTATCCCCATTTGGGCATTTTGAGATACCTGTCATCAAGGTCAAATCAGTGGCATAGTAGAAACTGGAAGGAGGCACCCCTTGAGACCCATTGCAGGAACACCCCACCGCGCGCGAACCTGCAAACGAAAGATAAAGTGCATTAGAGCCACCTCCATGGACTTTGCTATTAATTTCAGAGAAGGATTATTAATGGGGAAAATTGCAGAAAAGTCAAGCACTGTCCTAGTTGGATACATCCATGGAAGGGAATATTCGGTGGAGTAATTAATTCTCTGGGTTCAAGAGATTTGGGGAAACACACTGCAAGAGTTGCCGAAGGTGCAACTTCTACCCCATGGGTAGTTTGCATTACATTTCTCGGAGGAGGAATACAACCATCTTGTTCTTACACGGTAATGGCATATCAAGATGGCCCCAGTCCTCCTCAAATGCTGGAGCCTAATGTTTGACCAAGAATGGGAACAGATGGGGCTGACCCTCTCTAAGTCTAGCTCCTAGGACTCCCTCTACAGTACTGGTCGGAGGATGTTTTTGTGCAGATTGGGAACGTGCTTGGAACTTACCTGGATTATGACAGATCCTATATCTAGAAGAAGAATCGAACCCTCACTTGAATACTTGTCTATTTGGGTACCAGAGAGGGGCTGGAAGAGAAAATGATGCTGCTGTGGAGAAGTTACACCCGAGTGCAGATACTAGACTACGAGGGAGTCCCTTTTCGATGCAGGAGGTGTCACAAGGTTGGACATGTATACAAGGAGTGTACTCTAATGAATATGGCTCTGGATTCTCCAATGAAACCAGTTGAAGCTAGAGGTCAACCTTCTCCTCACTTGGAATGTCCATCTATGTCGCTGAAGAAGGCCTCTACTTGTGCGGTCTCAACACAAGTCATTCAAGGGTCGCACATGACACTGTCACCTCCTATGATGCGATCTAGGGCAACAACTGAATCTGCGAGGAATGTTGGTACTTCTTCTATCCCCATTCCTTCTACATTTATTAGTAGTCTTGTCTCTCATACTTCTTCATCTCCTTTGCATTTTATTCCATCCATTCCTTGCCTGCTCTCCTCTCCCCATCCATATTTTTCCACCACTGCTCCATCCTTCCCAGATGTCACAACATCCTTTCTCACATCCTCCGTGGAAGGGTCTGAACCATCTCATTCATATAACTTGCATTCTCTTAGCCATCTGCCTGAAGCTCCGCTTCACGATTCAAGGTTACGGCTCTCCACCCCTGGCCCCTCTACCAAATCCTCCTCGGTTGCAAATCATTTTTATATAAAGCTATACTACGGGTCGGGATTGAGATAGCTTCTGGGAGGCAATCGTCCATTGATAAGGTACTTAGAGGAATCACTAGCCTAGAGTGGTCCCCTCATGAAGTGCCTCTCATTTAATTGTAGAGGTATGTCTAGTACCTCCAAAAAACTAGCCCTAAGGAGACTCTTCGAGTGTGAGTCCATTGGCATCATCCTGTTGTAAGAGACCATGGGGGAGGCAAACATCATCTAAAATACTCTAGCCTCTCTCAAACTTGGATGGTTCTTTCATTTTGTGGGAGCCTCGGGTCACTCTAGTGGCCTCGCTATTAGGTATAACCCTCGAACTATAAAAGTCCTATGTGCTTGGGGAGGCTCAGGCTTCATTGGACTGGACATATTTTCAGCTGAGTTGGGAAGGGAGTTTCGGATCATGAACATATATGGACCCTACCATAGACGGGAGGATTTTTGGCACATGCTCCTTAATATGGCTATGGTCTTTGGCAATAATATCATTCTTGGAGGGGACTTAAATTTCTCCCTAGGGTTTGGAGAATCATGGGGGTCACATGCTCAAGTTGATCAAGTCACTGAATACATGTTGAACTTATTAGAACTCCCTATGAAAAAAATTCTTCCTACTTGGAGGAATAGAAGAGTTAGGGAGGCAACTTTGGCTAGAAGACTTGATCATTTCTTGACCAAGATACCTTTGATGTGGAATTTGCACAGATCCAGGCAATGGGTGGGAGTGGGGGGAATTTTTTATCATTTCCCCATACACATGGAAATCCTTGGACTTTACCCTAAGCCAAATCCTCCTTTCAAGTTCAATCACATGTGGATTCTGGATCCGAGTTACATCAATTTAGTTATAGAATACTGGACTACTCACCCTATCATGGGTTATCGATTATTAGAAAATTATATATTACAAAGCAATGGAACACATAAAATGTTGCAGAAATATAAACATAGAAAATGCATAAAACAAGAGAGACATAGATATAGGTGCTTCACCCAGTTTGGGCTACGTCCACCACGAACAGCTAGTCCTTTCTTTCTATTATCCCACAAAATGAAGAAACGCAACCCACAATAGATCTGCTGTAATATCCTCTATTTTCTCTCACAGTCTCATCTCACTACTTCTCACTCGGAGAATACACATCTCTTACACAAACTCAAATACAATTCCCTCATACAAAGAGAGGGGTTGCCTTCTATGGCAAAAAACCCTAAACTAAACATAAGTTCTACCATTAGATCATCTGCCTAATGAACGACCCAGATTGACTATAAATTACTATACTTTATAAGGCAATTTTATATCTGTTTTTAGGTTCGGGGGCGCTGCCCACGAAACCCTCGCCGAGGGACCACTAACCCTTAGACCCCCCAGACGGGGAGGATCTCCCTCCCCTGGATCCCCACAGGGGGGACAAGTCCCCACCGCATGGAGGGGTGTACAAACTTCCTAGGGTATACATCTAGCTGAAACAAAGACCTCTAAACAATCATGCTCCATACTCAACAATCTCCCACTTGAAGAATGATTGTAGCAACTTCATCACCACTTCATTTGTTGGGAAATGACTCCTCTTTGGACCTAGCTGTTTCTCATCTTCATCGTCATTCTTGAAGACCAATTGAAACTGAGCATATTCTCAGTTTCTCCCTGGTTACAATTTTTGTTAGCATATGTACAAGATTATGGCTAGTG
Organism: Pinus taeda; assembly: GCA_000404065.3. NCBI lineage: Eukaryota > Viridiplantae > Streptophyta > Pinopsida > Pinales > Pinaceae > Pinus > Pinus taeda. The sequence goes on from APFE030745405.1 coordinate 26,060, forward strand.
TGTATCTTTTCCAGCTTCAACTCTCCATCTTCCAAAACTAATTGTATGAAATGGTACTTGAGCTATATGTGTTTAGTCTTGGAATGAAATTATGAGTTCTTTGCAAGATGAATGGCACTTTGGATATCACTGTATAGTGTACCCATATCATGCTCCTTACCCAATTCACCCATAAACCTTTGTAACCAAATCATTTCTTTACTAGCCTCTATAGCAGCAACATACTCTGCTTCTGTTGTTGAAAGTGCAACAACACTTTAGATTTTTGAAACACAACTGATAGTTGTACCACCTACAGTATACATATCCTGTAGTGCTCCTTCTATTATCTTTGTCACCTGCCATATCTGCATCAACATATCCCTCTAGAGAAATGTTTGAACCACCAAAGCATAATGCTTGATTTATGGTACCTTTCAAATATCTGAGAATCCATTTCACTGCCATCCAATGTTCCTTTCCTAGATTGTTCATGTACCGTCTTACAACTCCCACTACATGTGCAATATTAGGCATTGTGCAGACCATTTCATACATTAAGCTTCCAACTGTTGATGCATATGGAACTTTAGACATATAATCCATGTCTTCTTGGGTCTTTGGGCACATTTCCTTACAAAGTTTGAAATGGCTAGCAAAAGGTGTACTAACTAGTTCTGCATTGTGCATATTAAATCTTTTCAACACCTTTCGTATGTCCTCATTCTGAGGCAATGTTAATTTGCGATCTTTCCTATCTCTAGTGATTCTCATACTAAGGATATGTTTTTAGCTCCAAAATCCTTCAGTGCAAATGAATTTGCCAATTTTCTTTTGAGCACATTTATTTCCTGCTTGTTAGACACTACAACAAGCATGTCATCTACATACAATAACAATATAATATAGCTTCCATCATTTTGATTTTTTAGATAAACACAATCATCAGAGTGACATCTAGTATAACCTTGTTCAGACATAAACTTGTCAAATTTTAGATACCACTGCCTTGGAGCTTGTTTTAAGCCATACAAACTCTTCTTCAACCTATACACTAGTTTCTCCTTCCCTTTCACCTCATATCATTGTGGCTATTGCATATATATCTCTTCCTCCAAATCCCCATGGAAAAAGGTTGTCTTTACATCTAACTACTCAAGGTGCAAGTCTTCAACTGATACTAGACTTAAAATAGTTCCAATTGAAGTCATTTTAACAACAGGAGAAAATATTTCATCAAAATCAATACCTTTCTTTTGTGCAAACCCCTTCACCACAAGTCTAGCTTTGTACCTCTGTTTTCCTCCATCTTCTTCCTTCAGCCTGTAAACCCATTTATTGTTCAATGTATTTTTTCCTGCAGGCAACCTGACTAAGTTCCAAATATGGTTATACATTAAGGAGTCCATCTCTTCTTCCATGGCTACCTCCCACTTCCTCCTACTTTCAACCAACATTACTTCTTCATAACATTCAGGTTCACCAGAATCAGTAAACAATAAATAATATAATGAATGAGAGTATCGTTCAAGGGGTCTAGTTATCCTGGTAGATCTTCTAACACCACTTTCAGGTGTCTGGGGTGACTGTTGCTATTGTGATGGTTTTTGTTGTTGTGGTTGTTGATTATTATTATTTTTAGGCACCTTTACTTTCTTAGTGATTTCATCAAGAACTGCGTATTCCTTTTTTTCTTTTTCCTGTTTCTTTTCTTGTAATTGATTCATATACAAGAACTTTTCATTGAGTATTACATCTCTGCTCTTAATGATTTTGTGATTTTCGTAATCATATAAGCAATAAAAAAAATCATTAACACCATATCCAATAAAGGTACATTAATTTGACTTTGCCTCAAGCTTTGTTCTATTTTCTTTATCAATATGGACAAAGGCCTCACAACCAAAAGGATTTAAAAAAGAGTAGTTTACCTTTTTACCTGTCCATGCTTCCTCTGGAGCACCACCATCTAAGGAACTTGAAGGCCCTCTGCTTATTAGATAAACAACAATATCTACAGCATCTTCCCAAAACTATAAAGGCAATTCTGCATGCAATCTCATACACCTTGCACGCTCCATGATTGTTCTGTTCATCCTTTCTGACACACCATTTTCTTGTGGTGTTCTTGGTATCTTCTCTCTGTGAATCCCACGTCTAAATAGTACCTATCAAACTCTTTGTTGCAATATTCACCTCCATTGTCTGATCTAAGACACGTCATTTTCTTTCCTGTCTCAATCTGAACCAAAGCTTTCCATTTCTTGAAAGTATCAAATACATCATATTTATTCTTAATACAATAAATCCAAGTTTTTCTAGTTGCATCATCAATAAAAGTAACATAATAATGAGAGCTACCAAGAGATGATACCTGAGCAGGTCCCCATACATCTGTATGCACAAGCTCTAATTTTTCACTTTTCTTTTCTTTCCCAACTCTGAGAAATCTGACTCTCTTATGTTTTCCATAAATGCAATTCTCACAGAAGTCCAAATCAACATTCTTCAAACTCGGTAACAAATTCCTTGAGTGAAGAATTTTCATCCCCTTTTCACTCATGTGTCTAAGCCTATGATGCCATAATGCTACATCTGCTCCTTTGGAAGTTAAAGCATTAGCAGAGTTATAAATACCATTGCATAAATACAATGTACCAACCTTTTCGCCTTTTTCTATTGCCAGGGCTCCATTGGTAACCTTCCAAGTTTTATCTGTGAAAGTTGTCACACAAACTTCACTACCTAATTGCCTTGTTGAAATCAGATTTTCTTCAGATCTGGAACATGCCTTACCTCCTTTAGTAGCCATTGGTTTCCATTCTGTTGTTTTAGAAGAACCTTACCGAAACGAACTTGTCCAAAATCTCCATGAACATAGTCATGAAAATATTTCTTATCTGGTGTGGCATGGAATGAGGCCCCTAAATCTACCACCGAGGAATCAATAATATTTTCGAAAGAAAGAATAAAAGCATCTTGTAACACCTCACCTGTCACATTTGCTTTATAATTGTTTTCTTGTTGTGCATCTCCTTCTTTTCCCTTCTGAGATCTATAGTCTTTCTTTAGGTGTCCTTTCTTTCTGCATTTACAGCACACTATCCCCGATGTGGACTTTGTTCTACCTTTCCTTGATTTACAGTGATATCCTCAGCTCTTTCCTCTTTCCATTTTTCTTCCCCTAGACTCTGCACTCAAAGCATTACCTGATGTCTCACCGGCGCTTTTCCATCGCATTTCCTCGCTCAGGATAGCATCAACAACATCATCAATCTTTAAAGTACTAGATCTAGAAATAGAGTTACTAATGGCCATTATTAAACCATTCCAATTTTTTGGCAATGAGCACAAGAATAATAGAGTTGTAACTTCATCATAAAATTTTACCCCTACACAACATAACTGACTTGTAAGAGTATTAAAATCATTTAAATGGTCTGCAACAGATCCACCTTCCGACATCTTCATATTAAATAACCGTTTCATAAGAAATACCTTGTTTGAGGCCGAGGGATTTTCATATAGTTTCTCCAATGCCTTAATCAAACCCTCTGTCATTGTTTCCTTCAAAATTTTGAAGGTGATCAATGTTGCGAGGCACAACCATACTGTTCTGAGCGCCTTTCTATTGAGAAGGTTCCATTCTTCATCTGTCATACCCGTCGGCATCTTTGTTTTTTCGGCCAATGGTAGGTACAGATCTTTCTGATACAAATAATCTTCCATCTACATATTCCATAGCGAGAAGCTTTGGCCATTAAATTCTTAACCCTAAACTTACCATATTCTACCATTTCTCCTACTCGAATGAGGAACCCTTCTTTCTTGCGATTTTATCAGCCAAATAGGCCTTCGGTTCTGATACCAGTTGTTAGAAGGTTATATATTACGGAACAATGCAATACATTAAATATTGTAGAAATATAAACACAGAAAACGCATAAAACAAGATACATAGATATACGTGGTTCACCCAGTTTGGGCTATGTCCACCCCGAACAACCAGTCCTTTCTTTCTATTATCCAGCAAAATGAAGAGAGACAACCTACAGTAGATCCACTGTAATACCCTCTGTTTTCGATCACAATCTCATCTCTCTACTTATCACTCAGAGAATACACATCTCTTACACAGAATCAAGTACAATGCCCTCATACAAAGAGAGGGGTTGCCTTCTAGGGAAAAAAACCATAAACTAAACATAAGTTCTACTATGAGATCATCCGCCTAATGAACGGCCCAGATTGACTAGAAATTACTATACTTTTAAAAGGCAATTTTACATTTATTTTTAGCTTCAGGGGCGCTGCCGCCGAAACCCCCGCTGGGGGACTACTGGCCCCCGGACTCGCTAGCCGGGGGGATCAGCCCCCCCAAACCCTCGCTGGGCAGACAAGTCCCCCCCACACACCCCCTCGTGGGCGGGTGTACAAACTTCCTGGGATATACATCTGGCTGAAACAAAGGCCTCCAAACAATCATGCTCCATACTCAATCGTATCCTTATCTAGGAAAAGAGGAATGGTAGACTGCTAGGGCTCAAAATTATAGATCAGTGATCTCTTACTCATCTCTTATTTGTGGATGATTTCCTCATCTTCCTCGATGGAAGCATCAGAGATAGTACATCTTCTACCAGTGCTCTTGCCCTTTTTCTAAGGCTATGGGAATGCTTGCTAATCGGGAGAAATCCACCATCACCCTTGTCTCCACCATCGTTCAAGATTCTCAATGCGTCCATAACCATTTCCCTTATATCATCATTCCTCTTGACCAAGGGTTCAAATACCTGGGTTTTTGGATTAAACCCTTGAGCCAAAAAATTGGTGATTGGATTTGGCTAGTCACTAAGTTGGAAAAGTGGATGTCTCACTAAATTCATTGGCTCTTATCAAGAGCTGGTAGATTGGTCCTCATCAAAATTGTCTTGGAGGCCACATCAGTATTCTCGATGTCCCTTGCATGGATCCCAAGGAACATACTGGCTCATCTTCAACAAATTTGCAGTAGATACTCTAGAATGGGCATCAAGAGAAAAAACTCTTTGCTTGGGTAAGTTGGAAAGAGGTTGCACTACCTAAAAAGTTGGGTGGTTGGGGACTAACAGATCTCAAGGACTTTGTACAAGCACTTGCTACTAAAATGTGAAGGACTCTCCTTACAGGTCAGAATCTCTGGACTAAAGTCTCATATAAAAAATATAACTGGCCCATGCAAATTATGGATTGGGTGCACTTACCTGATTGGAATAAGACATGAATATCCTTGGTATGGAAAGATCTGATCATTCCCTTCCCATCATTCGAAACCATCTCGTTTGGAGAATCATTGATGGCACATAAGTCTGCATTGGTATAGATCCCTGGACAGGAGGAGGGGCTAGATGTTGTCTTCCAAGAGAGCTTGTACATCTGCTGAACCATAGGGGTATATCTATCATATCACACATTGCTGACAAGGAGAATACTACAATTTTCTCCCAAGGAGAGAAATCTACTGTTGCACTTCATCTACCACCTCAATGGCACCGAGACTGGCATGATTACATTGATGCTTTCACTGACTCCCATATCAGAATTTTGGAAGGACCGGATGAACTCAGATGGAGTATGGCAGATAATGGATTATATATGCCCGATGCAGGATACCTCACAATTAGTACTCACAGGGAACATGAGAATCCTCATGATTGGTGGCGTTTAATGTGGAAGTTAGGTGCTCCTCCATGGACTAAAATCTTCTTCTGGTGTGTGCTCAACTATAAAGCCCCTACGGAGATCAATTAGCCCAACGATCCTTTCATGGCCCTAGCTGGTGCGTATTATGCAAAAAGGAATCGGAAACTACTGACCATATTCTCCTAAGTTGTGAATTATAAAAATATCTTTAGGAAATAATTGTAGCTCCTTTATAATCTAGTAGATGGCAAGCAGATTATAAATGCATGGCACAACTGGAGTATAGCAAATCAAGGATCTAAATTGATAAAACTTCCTTTGATTTATTGTTGGACAATATGGCTAACAAGGAACATAATCATTTTTTATGAAGGGAATGTGAATGGGGCTATATTGGTAGCCAATATTCTCTTGGCCTACCACAACATTCCTGATAACAAACCCTCTGCACCATGCCACTCTATTGCATCTGCCCCGATTGACAAGTCCACTCCCTCAACCTTTTTTGATGGGATTGCACGAGAGAAGGTTTGTCGGGGGGGGAGTGTGGGGGGTTTCATTCTACATATAAATGAACATCATTATTATCGTATAAAAATGGGACTAGGAGGTGGCACTAATAATTATGCTGAACTCATCACTCTTCGTCATCTATTGCATTTTTCACTGGGACATCAATGCATCAATCTGGAGATTTTTGGTGAATCAGTATTATCTAGTTCTTTTAACAAATCTTCCTTATTTACACTTTGAATTATTTTTGCATATCAGTACCATAAAATAATGAGCAAGAAAAACAAACAGTCACATCAAAGAACACCATATATAAGGTGGAAACCCAATGTGGGTGAAAACCACCTACTGCAATATGTCTCTATCTTCTTTCAAATTAGAAACTCCTTTTACAATGGTCTTGTACTGGTGCAGTCCTTTACCAGTACGCAGGCTGCAACCTGCAGAGAGCTACAACTCTCTCTCTCGTTTTCCAGTCTCTCCTGGAAGGGAGCTACAACCCCCTACTTCGTTTCTTTCAAGGACCACTTTTCATAAATTTTCGAATTCACCTTCTGTGGCGCCGCACACCTCCGCAGCTACGCCTTCTGTGGCGCCCCTGCACTGTGCCTTCGGTGGCGCCTCTGTGGCATCTCCTGTGGTGCCTCTGCACTGCGACTTCTTTGGCGCCTATGTGGCGTCTCCGCACTACGCCTTCTGTGGCGCCTCTGTGGCGTCTCCACACTGCGCCTTCTGTGGTGCCTCTGTGGCGTCTCCCGTGGCGCCTCCGCACTACGCCTTCTGTGGCGCCTCTGTGGCGTCTCCGCACTGCGCCTTCTGTGGTGCCTATGTGGCATCTCCGCACTGCCCCTTCTATGGCGCCTCTGTGGCGTCTCCGCTCTGCGCCTTTTGTGGCGCCTCTGTGGCGTCTCCGCACTACGCCTTTTGTGGCGTCTCCGCATTGCGCCTTCTGTGGTGCCTCCGCACTTCCACAGCTGCAGCACTCGAGAGATCACCCTTCACAGATTTGCTTTCCACTTCACTTTCATATAGATCGAGCTTTTGAAACAATAACCCAATATTTCAGATCTTAAGATATTCAATCCAAAAGCATACCCAAGCCAAATGATCTCCTTTGCTTTATATAGGCAAGCTCTTCCTCAAATCATGGACCAATACCATGGGCCAAAACCATAGGATCTAAAACTGTGGGACTAATACCATGAACCAACCATGAAAGTGCGTGAACTTTTCTCCACATGAAATAAACTTTTCTCTGCATAAAATTCCTTGAACGTTTCTCTACATGAAATAAACTTTTCTTTGCATAAAATTCCGTGAACTTTTCTCAACATGAAGTAAACTTTTCTCTGCATAAAATTCCGTGAACTTGAAAATAACTTTGTTACACTATAATTTATCATCTGAGTGATTTTCCATCAAGGACAACACTTGTCTCATAATGCCAACAATCTCCCCCTTTGGACTTGATCGCAACCTCAAAAACTTCAGCGACATTCTGCCCCTTTGACATCAAGGGCAAAGGGTTATGCTCCCCCTAAGAACATGCTCCCCCTGAATATGAACCAGATCTGCAAGGAAGAACCATAATCCACTAGACACCATTAATGACCAAGAAAGAGATAGAGACATATTGCAGTTATATTCAAACTAGCTCCCATGATCTCCTTTTGTACATCCTCCATAATGTCAACAATGCATTATATGCTCCCCCTGAACCTGTGTCGCAACGCAGCACATGTACGCATATACCTCAGATGAATCATGCGTACAACCAACAATAAGAAGAGTCTCAACAATAAGATGATGCATCAACAACCCCCAGCTTTTTCTTGAGGTATTCAAAAGTCTCCCTGGGCAATGGTTTGGTGAGAATATCAACAACTTGTTCCTTAGAAGGAACATACTCCAACTTGACCTTTTGTTCAAGCACTTGTTCCCGGAGAAAATGATAATTGATTGGTATGTGCTTGGTTTTTGAATGCATGACGAGATTCTTTGAGATGCTGATTGCACTTGTGTTATCGCATAAGATAGAGATAGGTGGTGTACAAGTGATTTGAAAATTCTGCAAGGTCTGCATCATCCAAAGGAGTTGAGTGCAGCAAGATGCAGCAGCAACATATTCCGCTTCCGCTGTAGACAAGGCAATTGAAGTTTGTTTCTTGCTGAACCAAGATACTAATCTGGAACCCATAAAGAACGCACCACCACTTGTGCTCTTCCTGTCATCCACGCTTTCGGCCCAATTTGCATCTATATAAGCATGAAGTGTGAGATCTGTATCTCTAGGATACCATAAGCCATAATTTTGTGTCCCTTGAAGATATTTGAAACTTCTCTTTACTGCCTGAAGATGAGTCTCCTTTGGATTTGCCTGAAATCTACCAACTATTCCTACTGCATGCATGATGTCCGGTCGGGTACCTGTCAAATAAAGTAGACTTCCAATCATAGATCTGTAGGTTGGTTGATGTACTGCTGCAGATTCATCATTTGCACTGAGGCTACATCCTGTGAGCATGGGTGTACATACTGGTTTTGCATCTTCCATGCCATATTTCTTCAATATCTGTTTGAGATACTTGGTTTGAGATAAAAAGATTCCTCCTTCCTTTTGCTAGATTTGCAAACCAAGGAAATATGTCAGTTCTCCTAGCAAGTACATTTCAAATTCTTTCTGCATGACCAAGGAAAAACTTTGACTCATGTCTTCTTCATTGCTGCCAAAAAATATTGTCATCTACATACACAACAAGTATTAGCAATTTGTCATTTTCAATTTTTATATAAAGATTGCTATCTGCTGATCCTTTTGAAAAACCTTGTTGATGAAGATATTTGTCCAAACGATAGTTCCAAGCCCTTGGAGCTTGTTTGAGCCCATAGAGAGCCTTTTTCAATCTGCATACAAGATTTGGATCATTTCCAAGAATGAACCCATCTGGCTGTTCAATGTATACTTCTTCTTCCAAGTCGCCATTCAGAAAGGCTGATTTCACATCCATTTGAAATACTTTGAAGTTTTGAAAACTTGAGAGAGCAAGAAACATTCGGATGGCCTCAAGTCTTGCAACAGGAGCAAAGGTTTCTTCTATTCCTTCTTGTTGAGCATACCATTTACAAACAAGTTTGGCTTTGTTTCTAATTATTCCCCATTTTCATTTAACTTATTTTTGAAGATCCATTTTGTCCCTATGACATTCTTATCTTTTGGTCTAGGGACCAACTCCCAAGTGTTGTTCTTTTCGATCTGCTCAAGTTCTTCATCCATTTCCTTGACCCAGCATTCACCTTTTCATGCCTCTTTTACATTTTGTTGTTCAGTGGAGGAGAGCAATGCCAAATAGCTTGAGGCTTTTGCAATTGTTGTTCTTGTTTGTACACCTGCCTCCTTTTGCCCCAAAATTTGTGATTCTGGATGATTCTTTTGAACATACCTAGAAGGAGTCTTCTCTTCTATCCTTATTTGTTCCTCTGGCTCCTCATGGGTTTCTTCTTCATGGGTCTCTTCTTCATCATCAGTCTGATTTTGAGGGCATTCTTCATCTTCTTCGATATTTTCATACTTTACTTGCCTAGGAATGTATCCTTTTTCATCAACCACTACATCAATGTTTTCAACAATTCTTCCAAGTCTTTTATTATAACATTTATATGCTTTGCTGTGGGGAGAATAACCAAGGAGAATGCCTTCATCTGCTCTAGGTTCAAGTTTTCCAAGTTGTTCATCAGTATTATTAATATAACATTTGCTTCCAAAAATTTTGAAATGCTTTACCGAAGGAGTCTCACCATAGTAGAGCTCATGAGGAGTTTGAGTGTTGTTTACTCGGACATTTTTTTTGTTCAGAATAACAACCACAGCAAATGCAGCTTCACCCCAGAAGGTTGTGGGAGTTCCAAACTCATCAAGCATAGCACGAGCCATTTGTTGGACTGTTCTATTCATCCTTTCCACCACTCCATTTTGCTGAGGAGTCCTAGCTGTAGAGAATCCCTTCTTATTCCATGTTCTTCACAAAAATCAAAAAATTCATTTGAGGTAAACTCCCCACCTCTGTCGGACCTGAGGCACTTAATTTTGTAATCTGATTCATTTTCAACCAAGGCTTTGAAGGATTTGAATTTTTCAAATGCTTCATCTTTGTGCTTCATAAGTCCTAACCAGACAAACCTGGAGAAATCGTCAATGAATAATATCAAGTATTCTTCTCCTCGAAGTGTTCTTTTTCTAAAAGGACCACATGTATCTGTATGTACTAGCTCAAGAGGCATGCTAGCTTATCCTTCCTTCTCTGGAAAGTTAGTTCTGGTTTGTTTTCCAAACTGACATGATTTGCATATGGTGTTGTCAGGAATTTTGATATCTGGAAGATTGTGAACTGCCTGATATTTGCATGCTTTCCTTATTTGTGAAAAGCTTAGATGTCCCAACCTCCGATGCCATAACCAGTGCTCATCATCCTTGCTTAGATAGCATTGTTGTTGTCCTTCTTCAAATATGTACAGATTATTTGGAGTTCTTTTGCCTTTGATCACTGTTTTACCTGTATCAAGATCACGAACAAGACATCCATTTGATCTGAATATCACCTCGGTTCTTTGATCACACATCTGACTGACACTTAGAAGATTATGTTTCAATCCATCAACATAGAAAACATTTCCAGCCTTGACCTTTTCTTTTAACTGAGCAATACCTTTTCCTTTTATAGTTGCAGGAGTCATTTCCAAAAGAGACTTTCTTTCCTTTTTCTAGAGCAGAATATGACTCAAGTTTTTCTTTATCACCTGTCATATGCTTCGAACATCCACTGTCAATGTACCATAGATTTTCCTGTCCCTCTGCATAAAATGCTATCCCACATCTTTCTGTTTGTGGTTCCTTTATTCTCCATGTTTTGGTGCTTGAGGCTTGTTCCTTTTTCTACTGAAACCTGCTCCTGCATTCAGAATCTTCATGACCAAAGTTATTGCAAATAGAACATTCAACTTCATTTTCAAGAGCCGAAAAGTTGTTGTAGGTCCTTTTTGTAATCCCGGTCATACTTCTTTGTTTTCGAGCTTCTCTAGTCATGATTGTCTTATATGCAACACATTGAGCTACTTTGTGACCAAAGTTATGACAAGAAAAACATTGTCCATTGAAGAAACTTCTACGGTTATCAAATCTACCGGCCAAGTGGTTGTAATCTCTATTGTTATTCATTCTTGAACCAAATTGAGAAGACTTTACCTGTGGCTGGTTGTAGTTTTTGTTCACTCTTAAAACGGATTGCCCCAGATAGCCTTTGTTTGCAATTTGTCCCTGCTTTACCTAATAGTCTCCATTGTGCTTTTGCTCACTCCTTTTTGCTCCATCAAGATAACTTTTTGAAGTGGATGCTTGAGAAGTTTCTCCATTATAGCCCAGACCTGTTTTGTTTAGAGGAGAACGTTGTACATTTATAATCTCATCCAGAGTTTCAGATCCTTTGAAAAACTTAAGATTAATAGCTTTTGTTTTCTCAATCTCTTTTCTAAGAGCAACAATTTCACCTTATAACTTTTCAAAATGTTTTTCCTTTTCATCAATTTGAAATTGTAGAGTATTAATCATCATATTCTTTTCTTCTATACATCTCTTGAGTCTAGTAATTTCTTCAAAAAGGTTATCCACATCTATAGCATCCATATAATCATCATCTTCGAATGCCATTAACAGTTTATATTCATTACCTTGTTCATCTTCATCACTATTTGATAGATCATCACTATCTTCATGAGTGTAGTAGCTTTTCTTATTTGCACCCTGTTTTTTGTTCCATCTAGCAGGTTCCTTTCCTTTATCCTTATAAGGACATTTTGCAGCATAATGACCTACTCTTCCACAAGCAAAGCATTTAAAAGGTAACTTACCTCTGAACCTTCCAGAAGCCCTTTGAAGATTTCTAACAAAATTTGATTCTTCTTCTTCTTCTTCTGGTACGTGACTTGCTTCATAATAATCTCCTTTGCCTGACACCTTGAAAGCAGCTTCTCTTCTATCTGATGGACCTCTCTTTCTCATTTCATAAGCAGTTAGAATTCCATGTAGCTGAGACATAGTAAGAATTCGTAGATTTTCCTTTTCTTCAATTGCAGATACTTTAGATTCAAACTTGGGGGACAATGACCTTAGAACCTTTTCAACCACAATAGCCTCTTTTATTTCTTCACCCAAATTTTCATGCAATTAACAATCTCATCTACCCGAAGAAAGTAGTTAGCCACACTTTCATCATTATACATCCTGAGATTCTCATACTGAATCCTGAGATTTTGAAGTTTAGCACGCTTTACCTGTTCATCTCCTTCGTAGCTCAAGACAATCTTGTCCCATATTTCTTTTGTTGA
>APFE030745407.1:6466-70646 GCA_000404065.3 Pinus taeda
TAAAACACTGTTTTTTAGATTTTGGACCAGGTCTGGAAGGAGGGGTTTCCCTAGGCCATGAGTGCAGCATCACAAACCATAATAGTGAGATTTGGAGCTATAACAGTCAACCATATGAGATACTTTCAAGAACACAATTTTCAGAACCTCTTTACTATTGGGTTGTTTTATATTCTTTCCATGACTAGCCCACATAGTTAGCAAGGGGGTTAGAGGGGAGGACGGATCCCCCCACCCCCCTTTGTTGTGCTGATTGTATAATGAGGGGGGGTTATAGGGGTTTTTAGGGGTGTAAGTAATTGCACATTATGGGATCTGGGGTAGCGACCCAATTTTTTTTCTTTTTGGACACTATATTAGGTTGGGCAGACCTACCTATGGCTTTGTGCATGATGTTTGCACATGGTTTTGGACGTGATGGTTTTCGGTCGATGGTTTTGGATGTGATGGTTCTTGGTCCATGGTATTGGATGCTTTGGCATGTATAAATATGTATTGTAACATTGAAAGGAACATAATGAAAAGTCAGGCTAGTACTCCCGGTTTTGGGATCTAGGGAAAAATCTATGTGTATATGTGTTTTATGTGTTATGCTCTCGCATTGTTTATTTTCTATGTTTTAGAATTCATATGTAGGTAATTTCTGTAAAGGGTTAAAACCTAAATTTTCTACTAGAGTTTGTTTTGGGTTCAATGGGACACCTTTGTTGTTGAGGGGTCTCGCTTGGGCCTATGGTAGACCATGTTTAGTGGGAGATCTGTGAGATCGATTCTGGTGGTGAAAGAAGATGGCGAGCAGTGGAAAGATAGAGATCGAAAAATTTAATGGTTAGGGTTTTGAGTCGTGGAAACTCAAGATGGAGAATATGTTGGTGGATAAAGATCAGTGGATCATAGTAGATCGAGGTACTAAACCAATGGGAGTGTCTGATGAAGAATGGAAGAAGTTGGATCGGAAGGCAAAGAGAACAATATGATTGTGTGTCTCAGATTCAGTATTGATTAATGTATCAGGGGAAGCTACGGTGAAGGCTTTGTTGGACAAGTGAGGGAATTTGTATGAATCTATGTCTCTGGTGAATAAAATGTTGCTACGGAAAAAGATGTATGACCTGAGGATGAAAGATGGAGACATAGTGACAGAGCATTTGAATGCATTTAATGTTGTGGTAAGTTAGTTATCATCTGTTGATATTAAAATTTTACATGAAGATAAGTGCATCATTTTGTGTGTTCTCTACCAGATTCATGGGATAGTCTGGTTATTGCAATAGATACCAATGCAAATCCCTTGCAATTTTATGAAATAGTCTCATCCTTGCTGATAGAGTAGATGAGATAGAAAAATATGGAGAGCCAGAATGGTGATTCCTTGTATGTACAAGGATGGTCCCAGAATAGAAACAAAAATTAGTCATTGAGTGGGAGATCTAAATCTAGAGGAAGATCTAAATCTCCGGGAAAACTTGTAAAGGTGGTGTGCTGGAAATGTGGAAAGGAAGGGCACTACAAAAGGGACTGTAAATCTAAAGCTCCTAATAAGGGAAAGGGATCTGATGATGCTACTTCTGTAGAGGCGAAAACCACCTCAGATGAAGGTGGGGATGTGCACTTGGCGTCTTCAAGTACACATGTAGATCATGAGGCATGGTTGGTTGACTCAGGTGCATCCTTTCACTTCACTCCCCATAGAGAGTGGCTCTGCGAGTATGATAAATATGATGTGGTGATGTATTCTTGTGGGATGATAGGAAGGCTAGAATCTTTGGTCGCGGAAAGGTAAAGTTGAAGTTGCAAGGTGGAAGGGTTATAACACTTTTGGGTGTTTTGCATATTTCTACATTAGCTAGAAATCTGATTTTTATAAGCAAGTTGGATGATGCAGGTGTACAAACAGTGTTCGAAAAGGATACCTATAATATGGTTTGGGGAGGACTGATATTGATGTGGGGAGTTCAGATTGGAACTTTGTACAAGTTGTAAGGTAGCACTGTTGCTGATGGGTGCAACAACTCTATGGTTCCTGAAAGTGGAGCAGAAAATCTAATGGCCTCTGGAGAGAAGACCATGCTATGGCATAAAAGGCTTGGACATATTGGAGAGAAAGGCCTTCGAATACTTCATGGTAAAGTTATGGTAGAAGGTATGAGTAATAGCTCTCTGGATTTTTATTTTTGTAAAAATTGTGTATATGGGAAGCAGATTCGAGTGAGTTTCCACTTTGGTGGTAAGAGTGCGAAATAGATATTAGAACTTGTGGACAGTAATGTGTTTGGACATTTGAAGGTTCCATCACTGGGTAAGTCTCTGTACAATGTATCATTAATAGACGACTTCTTAAGGAATACATGGATATATTTTCTTAAGAAGAAATCTTAAGTCTTTGACAAGTTTAATAAATTTAAGGCTCTGGTGGAAAACTAGAAAGATAAGAAGATAAAGGTGTTGAGGGCAAATAACAGTGGAGAGTTTTGTAGTAAGGAATTTGAAGAATTTTGTAAGAAGTGTGGTATATCCTGACAAAAGGCTACTCCATACACACCTGACAAAACTGGAGTTGCAGAAAGAATGAACAAGACATTGATGGAAAGGGCAAGAAGCATGCTCAGTGGTGTTGAGTTAGGATAGGAATTATGGGTAGAGGCGATGGAGATAGCATGTTACCTAGTCAACAGATCACCTTCATCAGCGTTGGAGGATAAGACTCCATAAGAAGTATGGACTAGTAAGAAACCCTCTCTTTCACATCTAAGGGCATTTGGACTTGATGCATTTGTACATGTTCTAAAGGAGAAACGAACCAAGTTGGATAGTAAATCTAAAAAGTGCATCTTTATTGGGTATATAGATGGTTTAAAGGGCTATAAGCTTTGGAACCCAGTAACAAGGAAGGTTTTGTAAAACTGAGATGTGGTGTTCAGAGAGGGAAAATATGTTATTAAACATGAATTCCAACCAAAGGAACTTGAGAAGACAGATTTTAAGCTTAAGGAGGAAGAATCAGACTCTACAACAGAGGAGGAATCAGAAGATATAGAGCCAGAAACTCTGGGTGTGAGAAGATCAGTTTGAGAAATAAAGTTTCCATAAAGGTATAGTCCATCTGCTTTCTATTCAAATGTTGATTTATCTGTTACTCGTGATGATCCCAGAACTGTGAAGGAAGTAGTAGATTCAAAGGATGGAAAACTCTAGAAAGAGGACATGGTCGATTAAATGACATCTTTCCACAAAAATGAGGCTTGGGATCTAGTGGAGTTGCCGGCTAGAAGGGAACCCATTGGAAGAAAATGGGTGTTCAAGAACAAGACAAATACAGAAGGAAAGGTGGAGAGATACAAAGCTCGGTTGGTATCAAAAGGTTATTCCCAGATGCCAAGAATTCATTTTGGTGATATATTTTCTCTTGTTTCCAAGGTAGCTTCTATTAGATTACTCTTATTTGTTGTGGTTGCTTTTGATTTTGAGGTAGAACAGATGGATGTGAAGACAAAATTTCTTCGTGGGGATCTGGAAGAGGCGATCTACATTAAACAACCTAAAGGCTTTGCGGTGAAGGGTAAGAAAGCACTGGTATGCACGTTAAAGAAGTCTATGTATGGGATAAAATAGTCACCAAGGATGTGGTATCAAAAATTTGATACATTTATACGGGGACTTGGCTTCAACAAAAGCAAAGCAGATCACTGTGGGTATTTTAAATTAATTGGTGATCATGTTATTTATCTGGTCTTGTATGTGGATGATATATTGTTGGTTGGAAATGACAAAGAAATTATCCATGATTTGAAGACCCAATTGTCCTCCAAATTTGACATGAAAGATCCTGGTGCTGCAAACTATATTTTGGGCATGGAAATTAAAAGAGATCGGGTTAAGAGGAAGCTCTGGTAAAACCAAAGGAAGTATGTCGAGACAATACTGCAAAGGTTTAATATGAAGGATAGTAAATTGGTGAAGGTTCCTATTCCTGCACGTGTGAATTTATCTTCTAAGCAGTGTCCCAAGACATAAGAAGAGGAAGAGGACATGTCTCGTGTTCCATATGAAAGTGCAGTCGATAGCCTAATGTATGAAATGGCCTATACTAGACCAGACATTGCACATGCAATGGGACTATTGAGCAGGTTTACGTAAAAACCAGGGAAGGAGCACTGGACAAGAGTGAAGCGGGATTTTAGGTATTTCCGTGGCACTAATGATTATGGTTTGTGCTACCAAACAAGACCATGATTGGAAAGAATGTTGGATATTCATGGCTTTGTTGATGTAGACTGTGATGGAGATTTGGATTAGAGAAGATATACATGTGGGTATGTGTTTAATCTATTTTGACGTGCAAACAGTTGGATGAGTAAGAAACAATCTGTAGTGGCACTATAAACTACAGAGGCAGAATACATGAAAGCCACCCATGCAAGCAAGGAAGCTGTTTTATTGCAGAGATTATGTTCAAGTATGGGGTTGGTACAGGTAGCTATAAGGATAGACTGTGACAGCCAAAGTGCAATTTTCTTGGCAAAGAACCCTGCATATCATTCAAATACCAAGAACATTGATCTTCAATATCACTTTGTGAGGCATATGATAGAGGACAAAAGGGTGATGCTAGTAAAGGTGGAAAATTTAAAGAATACTGAAGATGCATTAACAAAATTTGTGAGCTCTAAGAAGTTCTCTTGGTATACAGAAACAATGGGTGTTGCAGGACTAGATAAATGACTAAGCTCTGTTGTGGTCCCCTGTGGAAAGAAAACAACAAGTGGCAGAATGTTGGGTTGTGTTATATTCTTTCCACAACTAGCCCGTTTAGTTAACCGTGGGGTTGGGGGGGGCCGCGGCGCGGAGGCCCCCTTTTGTTGCACCAATTACGTGGCGAGCGGGGTCACTTGCAGTTTGAGGGGTGCAGGTAACCCCACTCTATGGGGTCCAAGGTAGTGCCCCGAAATTTTTTTTTTTGGACCCTATATTAAGTTGGCCAGACCTACCTATCGTTTTGTGCATGATTTTCACACATGGTTTTGGACGCAATGGTTTTCGGTCCATGGTTTTGGATGCCATGGTTTTCGATCTATGTTATTTGATGCTTCGACATGTATAAATATGTATTGTAACATTGAAAGGAACATAATGAAAAATCAAGTTGGTAGTCCTGGTTTTGGGATCTAAAGGAAAATATATGTGTATATGTGTTTTATGTGTTATGCTCTCGCATTGTTTATTTTCTGTGTTTTAGAATTCGTATGCAGGTAATTTATGTATAGGGTTAAAACATGCATCTACTTTGTTGGAAATATTTTAGAGAAAATATTAGATTGATTTCGAGGCTCTAGTATCCATCTGTTAATTAGATTATAATAAGATACATAACATAAGTACCATTTCTACTAGACAGATTAGAATTTCAAGCCATATTAAGCATAATTATAATATTTATTTTAATCACCATAAAATATTAAAAATACACAATGAATCTTAGACAAATTTCCACCCTTGGAATCACCATCCTAGACTAGTAAACGGGTTTCTAGTTTGTATTTAAAATGTGGATTTATTGATTCACGTCAGAATTTGTAGGACAACACTGATTAGCAAGAGAAACATTTCCTGCATAAAATAAAAAATAAAGTTATAAAATACCTTGCTGATTTTGGAGGGAACACGTAGAGTGGGTCCACATGGCCTCCCCACACCAAATGGCATTTGAGGAGGGATTCACCCCCTATTTATCAAATTCTCCCCCTGGCTCTCTACAAAAGTACTTGAAACCCCAATTTATCTCATTTTTCAATTTCATACTTTGGAGAGCATATTTGGACAACTAAAATGAGAATAAATTAGGGTGGACAAGTTTGGTATAACCACACTGAAAACAACTTTGGCAAGAAGATTTGAAGGGAGGAACAATTTTTTTGTCAGCAGAACAACACTCAAAACTCTGCCTTGTTCTTTTGTTTCTTACTCTCGTATATTCTTTTGATGGAATCTCATTCATCATCTTGGGGAGGGTATGACCATAGAAATCATGGTGGAAGAAGTGGCAAAGGGAGAGGAGATGGTGAAAAAATAAATATAAATTACCCATTGATTCCCCTCTGTGGAATTGTGTCATAGAAAGATAGAGAAAAACGAGAAAAATAAGGCGGAAAGTTCAAACTACTTATGGAATTGCAAAGGTGCAAAGAAAATTTTGGATTCATTTTCAAGGGGTAAAGCCCTTTTCTTTGGATTCCTAACAATGGTGTTGATTTTTGTAATCTATCCCCCCAAATATTGAGGCAAAATTTCAAAAGGAGCATGATGATGCATAGTTAGCCAGGGAAGAAAGGAGGGGTAGCAAGCATGTTCTCTCATAGGTTAAAAAATGGGCAATAAGTTCCCTCAACAATTGAGAAAGCCTGGAAACGATTGAACACTAGACTCCTCGAAATAATGTTTGGTTGATTTTAGTTGGGAAGAAACAACTACTAGAGTTTCCCCTACCATACATGCATGTGGTATTCCCTTTATAGAGTATTATGTCTCTATATTGGCAAGTCATGTTTAGAGTGGAGAATGAAGCACCCATTCGTTACAAGAGACAAATTTTGAAAAAGTATGCACGACTATTCTACAGAAGGAGAAGTTGTTGTGGACTAATACATCAAACCAACCATCAATAAATTTTATAGTATGTCTCCCTCAAGCCCATACTTCTTCAGAGCAATAAATGCTTCAAATGAAAAGAACGGCATTGAATGAATGGTTGAGACTTACAAAATTAATTGAGATGTAAAATCATGGCTACAATATTTGACTATGGATATTGATGCTATACAACATAAATGTGTTCTTAAACAAATTCCATACAACCAATATGTAGGTGTCTACAACTCACAAAATGAAAAACATATGAATATTTCAAAATGCTAGAAAAATTTAAAAATAAGTAGACAAAAGTAAAGATGTGGATATGCCGTAAAATTATACAGAGGTTATGCCATAAAACCCTTTTAAATCAATATTTTTGAGGCCCTTTTTATTTTTTTAACAATGATTTTAGGTTACATTTTTCTTGAACATGTATAGGGAATATTTGTTTTTGTACCTTTCAATACAGAGAAAGATACAATACAACAAATCATATGTTTACTATATTGTATATGTACAGTACACAAAATGTGCAAAAAAATATATAACCCAACCCCAAACTAGGTTGTATGGTGACTATGCTTGAAATCTCATGCAAGTTATCACACACAATGCAAGGTAACACAAATCAATTCATACAATCATTGAGTAGGTATGACCGTATGTTTGGGAAACCATGTGTAGTTCATAGTTTGAATCTTGCTTTCAAAACTATTATTGTTGAAGTTGCACAAACGAAAAAAATATTTTGATGGATCAAAAGAAATATGATTGTTTATTACGTAAGACCAACATGCATAAACAATGTCTAGACAATTTCCCAAGCTCCATCTTCTTAAACTTGGAGAAAATAGATATTCATCACACCATGTCTTGATTCGCCTATCCGACACATCGGGTTGCTTTGTCTTTTATCACAATTTATCCTAAGTGGAAGACAGTCCCAAGAGGAAAACATGGAGATCACCCAACACTGAAAAAACGCAATGCACATCGGAACTATCATTCCTAATTAGGCTCGCTGGGATTAGGTTGAGTAGTTTCTTTCCCTATTAATGCCATAGTTGATCTATTACAAACTTTGTGATATATATAATGCAAATTTAGACAAAGGTTGGTTCATATGTACGTTTATTTTGGATATTAGAGAATGAGCTACAAGAATAACAGGGATCGAATTGTCAAAACAACTATGACAGAGTTCAATCCTATGACCTAATCAATACAATATTGTGTGGCTACAATGTAATATTGTGTGATGAACACTATGATTTCATAATGATTTCCAAATGGAGTGTAAATATTCTCAGATACCAAACCTCGATGACAAGCTATGTATATGTTTAATTCTTGGACAAATTGGTGGGACATGCAATAATATCGAACCTGAGAATGAATGCTGTTGTAATTATTTGGATATAAGCTACTAAGTGAATAGATCGATGTGAAATTCTTGCCATTTTCCTTTCAAATTCACTGTCATAGAGTATATTCTTATTTGTTGTTGGAAATGAAGTTGTCTTCCATATATCAAATGGAACAACATTAGCGAGCCGATAACAAATTGCTAACAAAGAACATCACACCACTGAGCCTAACAACATCTTTATTATTAGAAATTCCAGTTTCATTTTAAAATCCAGCACATGAGCAGCT
Source organism: Pinus taeda (assembly GCA_000404065.3). Classification (NCBI taxonomy): domain Eukaryota; kingdom Viridiplantae; phylum Streptophyta; class Pinopsida; order Pinales; family Pinaceae; genus Pinus; species Pinus taeda. The sequence continues at coordinate 14,753 of APFE030745407.1, forward strand.
TGGTCATATTTTAGCCTTTTCTATCTTTTCCAATCATAATGATGAGCTCCGAACCTCCAGACTACGTCCATTTGTGGTCCCTTTACTGCTGCCAATAATCTTAGCATGTGTGCAAGTGCTAAGTCATTTTTCCTTTGGGACTATGGATATGTTTCAAAACATTGAGACAGATTTTGCAAGTGCATCATCCTCATAATTTTGCACATACTCATTCATGTGTCTAGGATCATGTTACTATAATCCATAAAACCGTGAGTGGAAAGAAAATATGCATCAAAACAAACTATATACATCAAAATGAAATGTAGATGCATCACCATGATCAACCAAGAAGAAGAAGCATGAGATCACCAAGAATCAAACCATCAAATAAAAGATGGAAACAATGTAGTAGAGGGCTTTTTACCATCATCAACAAACTGCTGTACATCCACATGAACAATATCATTTCAAAGTTGGGCATCACAAAATTTTTGAAGGAGAAGCATTGCTAGGTTGTACACCTCAAGATGAAGTACCAACAGTGATGACCTCATCTAGCAACAGAAGGTTGGAAGAAACATCCAAAGGGAAGGATGGACTAGATGATGAAGTAATCTAGATTGTACAGATTAAAACACCCAAGCTTATTATTTTAACAAACATTTACTCAATTTTGGAGAAAATCTACCCAGAAAATGGTTAGAGAAAAAAATAAAAAAGTAGTTAAAATACAACATTTTGAAGCCATTTTAACCCTGTTGATGACATCCCTTCTCCTTTCTCTTGCAATGAGTGCCATATGTGGAGCCACTTAATCTCCATAATATTTAGATAGGCATCCTTATCTAGATGGAAGATTTTTGGAATATCCTTAAATCCAATAAATACAAGCAAGGTCAATTGTTTGGCTTTTTTGTTGTCTTTGGAGTTTCAGGATGTTCCAGGAATTTACAATTTGGATAAGTAATTGCTTGATCTCGATGTTTTTAAGATTCCAGAATATTCCCCAAGTTGAAATTGAAATGTTGATCCCAGAATATTCCCCTAGTCTACAATTGAAATGTTAATCTGAGAATATGCCCTAAGACTACAATGGAAATGAGTTCAACAACCTTGGATTGCCTAGGTATGTTAACTTCTTCCACCAATGTTTAGGATCACTTAAATTTTTGGAATTCATGAATTAAGGGTGGCAGCTAAACCTCTTTATCATCTGTAGAAAATATGTCATTAATTCCCTTATTGCAGCCCACACATTATGTAAGAAACACCAGAGGGTAGAAGCAAAGATATTGGTGTTACATTGATCTCTTCATGCACATGGAGGGGGACCTAGTCAGCTTGGTCCCAAAATGTCTATAGTGGTGTCTAGATCATATCAATCCATTGTAGCCTCACACTATCTGTAGTTTCATATATACAGATCCAAATCAACATGTTAAATAGATGGATATATTGTGTGAAGTTTCATACCAACTAAAACTGAAACTACTCACCATCAATCTATGATGGGCCACATAATATTGATATGGACAATTTGTGGCTGAGATTATAGGTCATGAGAGTCTACACTGGATTGGAGGCCTAGATTCCCAAATAATTCTAATCCTATATTAGTCCACATGTGTAAGGTTTTTCTATAACCTCAATCCCCGTGTGCCATTGATCATTTGTTTGAAGAGGTAAATTTTTGTAGGGTTGAAAATCAAATCTATTAAGGGAAATTATGTTTTGGATTTGCAAATGGTTAGTAGAGACATTGTCAACCCTGTACTGGGTATCTAAGTAGATATCATAACAGTGAAGGTATTGCCAAAGCAGAGGCATCGTCAACCCTGTAATGGGAATCTATGTTGGTATGGAAATAATGAAGGCCTTGCCAAAGCAAAGGCATTGTCAACCTTGTAACGGCCAACTACGGCAGCATTTTCAACCCTGTAATGGGAAGATTTAAGCAGAGGCATTTTCAACCTTGTAAGGGGCATCTAAGTAAGTATTCTTGCCAAATCAAGGACATTTCCAACTATTTAATGCGAATCTAAGTAGGGTTATTCTTATTTTGGATTATGTTTTGGAGAATTTCTACTAAAAGCAAAAGGTTGTCTTCATCTTTACTATTCCAGAGAATATCATCAATTGTACTAGATTGTTGAATTAAATTGGGAATATGAGAGTCAACATTATCTTTTCTAAAACACTTGAGTGAGTCAAAATTAGATTTGTTAAATTACTTATTCCCTTAAGCCCTTGAGTCACAATTAGAAAAGAAATTTATTTATCAAACTGATCTAGAGGATGTCATCAATGGTTGAATCAAATCAAGAATCTATGAGTCAACATCAAATTTGGTAAATCTCTTAAACCCATTGAGTCACAATTAAAAGGAATTTATTTATTTGTCAACATTAGCTTTGTTGTGAAGCATAGGCTGTAACATCCACATATTCATCTGGTTCACATCTCGGCTGCAACTTTTCCCATTTGATGGCTTTCAAAAGGGCACTACCAATAGGAATTAATGTATAAATTGACTTGCAAACCCATTTAGGCTCTTAGATCTATTACTACTGTTATTTTATCTTTCATGACTTTTAATTCGCTATGGCTTGTTCTAATTATAAGTTTTATGATAATTAGATGTTAGGAAATGATGTAGTGACTTACAGCACTAAGACTGACAACCGTGCCATCCATATTTTAGACGTTAAGGAATTACTTGGAGAGTTAAAACATTAAGACATATAGTCATTTCATCACTATGGTTTGGATTTTCCATTAGCATTGTGACTCAGATTCAAAAATAAATATATTTTTTCCACTCACACTGACCATTTTTTCCCACCAGTGGACATTATTGTTATATAAATAGATTAAGTTTAAAAATCAAAGAAAAATTCTTTACATTACATCTATTCATGTAGTCATATTTTTCTATTCCTATCACCTAATTTTGCTTACTGGTGCAGATTAGAGTTTAGTGTGTAAACTAAATTGACTTCCAAACCCATTTAGGCTCTTAGATATTTTACTAGTCCTCTTTTTTCTTTCTCAAGTTTTAATTCCTCTAGGCTGGTTCAGCTGTTATGATAATTGGAAGTTAGGGAACAAGTTAAAAAGTTACAGCATTATGACAGATAGCCATCCCATTCATATGGATTGCACATTAGGCAATGGGTTAGCGAGTTACAATGTTAATTTGGATTTCCATTGAGGATGAATCTTTTTTATGAAGTCTTAGGAGGAAAGATTTGTAGAGGGGAGTTTTCCTTCATCATCGTATTTGTGGCAATTTTCTATATAACAATAGTGTCAACTGTTATCACTTCATTTGTAGATTTTTTGTTGCTGATTGGGAGCAGTATTGGTTGTATTTTAGGGTTTGAATTTCCTACCCTGTTTCATTTGCATGCTTGTTTTCATGAGTTATCTCTGAGATTGATCCTTGTTGATGTCTTGCTCATTGTATTTGGCATTGTCTTTGGCATTGGTCGGTCATTTTCGTTTATTACTCAAATTTGTATGAAATAAACATTCTTGTAAGTGGCCAGGGTGGGTGTTCCAAGGCATGTCAAGAACATTAAGGCCTAATAAGCATGGAGTTATATTTGAACCTTGAGATTTATAGGCTCAAATCCAAAATTAATATAAAGATGTAATATTACCAACTGCCAAAACTAAAAGTGCAGTGCTTGTATTTATCAAATGGCTTGCATTGCTATCAAAACATCATTCAACATGTATTTATGGTTTTTAATATGGATATTAAGTGTTTTTATTGGATATCATTCAATGTTATCATTTTATTAGACTGATCTTATTGAAGTTGCAGGCAGAAGCACATAGTTTGTTGGCTAAGGCCTCAGTAAACGGGAAATATACTTTTAATGGTAAAAGAACAGTTGTAGTCTCTTCAAATATTATGATCATTGTTAGGTCCCTATAATAATAGTGATTCCCCCATTACTATTGTCATTGCAGCCCTTATTGTTATTATTGTGCCCCTATTATCCACATATTATTATTAGTGTGCCCCATAGAAACCCACTATTGTTATTGTTGTTCCCTTATGTTATTACCATTATGTTGGCTTGATTATATTGTGACCCCTTAGTCTCCTATACATAGAAGGGAGGTCTAGTCATTTGTATCATCGAATAATTGTTCATTTGTGTAATGTAAAGGAGGTTCCCCTAGAAGAGGCTGAATTCTAAGGAATTGATCTATATTTTCTCTCTTTTTGTGAGTTGGTTTCATAACATTTGGCATCAGAGATTTGGTTTCTAGGGTTTCGCTGCTCCAAACAGGTCATCATGGCATTGTCGCAATAGCATTTTATCTGCAATTTTTCAGAAGCAAAAAAAAAATCCCATTTGAGACAAAATCATTCTGAATGACAGGTTTGAATTTCATAGCTTGTATCGCTATATGTTTGGAGATATGATCAGAGGAACTTATGGTTTTTGTAGACTCTTGAATTACATTCCAAACAAGTGACCTGTGGAAAAGTGTCAGAACATTTGTTCTGAGCATCAGATTGAAATTTTGTATCAAGTTTCAGAAAGAGGATGACTTGTAATTTTTTGTATATTAGGTTTAGGTACTAAGGTCAGAACAATGACACGTGACAATTCATATAAGTTCGCTCTAATGAACTAGTATATAATTAGGTCACCGTGGGAGATTTGACATCACACTTCCTTGGAGAATCCAATATTGATCAGACTTACGAGGTTAGAAAGAGGAATCGAAGAGCTACTGTAAGATGTGATTTTAGATATTCAAGATCCATCGTTAGAGAGATACAACAGATTCAATATCGAGCTTTTACAAAGTGAAAAAAAGGTTTCTAGTTTCTTTTAATTTTGAATAAGATTTGTTTGAAAAATTAGTTTAAAGGAATTCAAAGGAAATAGTGAAGAATTATTAGCATTAATTGATGCCCCAAACAAAGAAAATGGAAATACCTATTAAGCAGCCTGAAATCTTTAGCATGACTCGTGAAGAAGACGTAGAAATGTAACATGATATATCAAAATTACAAGACCAGGTACAACAAATTTCACTCTCACAAAAGGTAACTGAAGCCAAGATGAATGGCGTGGAAGCTAATCTAAATGGCGTGAAAGTTAATATTGATGGCATGGAAGCTAATATGGATGGCATGGAAGTGAAGATGAATGGCATGGATGCTAAGATGGAAGAATTTAGGATAAATTTGAATACGTTGCTACAAGAAATGGTTACTAATGGTGAAAGGGTAGTAAAGGAAAATCATGATGACAAAAAAAGAAATGATAATCATGATATCATAGACTCTAATGTTGGATTGAAGACCCACCATGTTCCAAAAATCGATATGAGGATGTTTGATGGCAAGGATCCCAGAACATGGATACTATAGATGGAGCAATTTTTCGATCTCCATAATGTGCAAAAAACACAAAAGGTTCATATTGCAATTTTATATTTGGAACCAAATCAGTGTGTATGGCATCGATGGCTTTGCTCTCAAAAACAATATGTCACTTGGACAATTTTTACAGAAGAAATGATATCACATTATGAGGATATGAAAAGAAACAACTTTTTTAGCCAATTAATAAATCTCAAACAAAAGGGTTCAACAATGGAGCACATTGAGGACTTCCAGAAATTGAACATAAGGGTAAAATATATTCTAGAGGACCATAGGATTGTTGTGTTCATATGGAATTTAAAGGATAGTATCCAACATGAGGTTCACCTTTGGGAACCTAATTCATTGGAGAAGGCATTCAGGTTAGCATGAAAAATGGAAAGCAAAATTATGGTAACCAGGAAACCTACCACTCACAAGTATAAATATGGAAGTGTTGTTGCCCCTATCCTTCCACAACCTACAAGATTTACAACACAACAATTGGAAGAAGAAAGAGGAAAAGGGCTTTGTTACAGTTATGATAGAAAATACACTAAAGTTCATAAGTGTGTTGAGAAGAAATTATTCTACATAGATTGTGGAGAGGAGGAATAAAAGGAAAAAGAAATGTCAAAAGAAGAGGATATACTCCAAGAACAAACCATAGATAAAGAAGAAATGAATCTAGCCATATTTTGTAATGCATTGGATGGAATTACCACTCCTCACACTATTAAGATAGAAGGACATATAAGAAGAAAAATGTAATATTGTTGATTGATTCAGGAAGTACCCATAATTTTATTCATTATAAGATAGCCAAGGAATTGAATTTCTTCATATATATAGCACCAGAGTGTTAAGTGATGGTTGCAAGTCGAGGAAGCATAAATTGCTCTACAAAGTTCCATAATATCAAGCTATCGATGGGAGAATATGTATTTAATAGCCCAATTCTTTCCATTCTAATGGGTGGTGTTGATGTTGTACTAGGAGTCAAATGGCTACAACCGTTAGGTACAATAGATTTTAATTTTCAAGAACGTTTCATGAAATTTTGTGTGGAAGGAAAGGAAGTTAAATTAAGGGGTATTTCATGGAAGCTGGGAGAGTTAATGAGCCCTAATGGTATGAAAAAGCGTCTAAAGAAGGAAACATGAGGTGTAATTGTACAATTACGTTTGCTATAGGTTCCCGCATTGAAATCATCTATTTATCTAGATCTCCAAAAAGTCTTTGACAATTATTCCAGGGTATTTGAGACTAGGAAAGGTCTCCCACCTACTCGTGATCATGAGAATGCTATTCATGTTCTCTAGGAATGAGCTAGGGTTTTGCTTTTTTAGTGGTAAAAATTTGTTTTGAGGTGGGTTAAATGATCAAAATGGTTTATTAAACATGTAAGTAGGTTTAGGACATCATTTTACATGTTTTAGGAACCAAAAATAAAAATGGCCATTTTCACCCTCTCATTTCCCATGAAAACTTTCACTACAAACCCCAATTTGAAGATTCATTGACATGAGGTGAATTTGGAAACTAAAATGAGGGATAATGATGGTGTACTTACTTCTATCTTGGCTTAGAAGTCAATAAAATTAAGCTTGCAAGTCAAAAAATGAGATTTGGGAGAGTTTTCAGCGATTGCTCGGCACTCTGTCTTGTGTGCAGTGCTTTGTTCCAGAGCGCAACGCAATTCTTCTCAGTGCAATGCCAGCCTCCTCAGTGTAACAAAGTGTTTCTAAGCACAGCGCCTGAAATGTTTTGTCAAAGTTTCCTAGGAAACCGACTTTTTTGCTCTCTTGGATGAGATAGCTCGATACTCAAGAGTGAATAGGAGGTAAATGAACAAGTTTGGGGCCTTTTGAGTTTATATAGGGAATGTTACTTCTCTCTTTTAACAATAAAAGGGACCCACCATCCTCTAAAAACTATTTTTTCACTTATGAAATTAGAGTTACCTTTACCACTAAAAATCAAAGCTTCCTTTTACTTTCCTGAGTGCTGGAACTCCTTTTTCTATAACTTTTTGAACATGAGAGAATGATGAATGTCTGAAAATTCACAAATCAATTCCCATGAGTTCTTTGTCAAGCTCTATTCACTACTAGTTTTATTCATGAAAATGATGGACCTTGAAACCCTAGCGACCTAATGAATGACCTAAGACTAAATGGAATAATGATGATGATTGACAGGCTTTTATTATGACACCTCCATGAAAGTGTGATAGGTGACCAGCATGAGTGAATTTCCAAAAGATAGACCTTGTCTCTAGACTGACCAAATAGTGACCAAATTTTTTATGTGTAAACTTAGTGACATAAAAGAAAAATTGATTTTGATAGTCGACAAGCATAGTAAAAGCACATTTGATCCAGGTGACACACTAACAAGATTAACACCAACACAAGCAGTGGAACATCACATCGAGCATCAACAACAAGTTATCAAACTCTTAAATGATAACCCCATGTTGGCATAGAATAGAATGAAACAATAGGCAGATCAACATCATAGCAAAAGAAGTTTTGATGTAGGTGACTGTGTATTCCTACGGCTACAACCATATAAACAAATTTCGCTCAAGCAAGCTAATAATGATAATAAATTATCACCAAAGTATTATGGTTTTTACAAGGTGTTGCAAAATATTGGTACTATGGCATACAAATTGGAGCTTCCTGCAGCTTCTCGAGTGCACCCATTTTTCCATGTTTCATGTTTAAATAAGGTTATAGGTGACAAGCTTCCAATTCAAACAATATTTCCAAAACTTGACGAGGAAAGAAATATCATTTTGGAACTGTAAGCAGTCACAGAAACAAGAACTAGATAGCTATGAAATTGATCAATTTCAAAGTTTCTCATCAAGTGGAAGAACTTATCTGCTAAATATTCCACAAGGGAGGATGAGAGTTTTATACAAAAACATCTAGAACTACTCAAGCATTGAGGACAACAATTTTTGAAAGGAGAGGGGCATGTTAGGTCCCTATAATACTAGTCATTCCGCCATTACTATTGTCACTGTAGCCTTTATTGTTATTGTTGTTCCCCTATTGTCCACATACTCTTATTAGTGTGACACATAGAAACCCACTATTTTTATTGTTGTGCCCTTATGCTATTACTATTATGTCAGCTTGATTATATTGTGACCCCTTAGTCTCCTATATATATAATGGAGGTTTAGTCATTTGTATCGAATAATTGTTCATTTGTGTAATGTAAAGGAGGTTTCCCCCTCGAAGAGGCTGAATTATAAGGCATTGATCTATCTTTTCTATCTTTTTGTGAGTTGGTTTCATAAAAATCATAGCAAGGGTATGACTAGTAATTTATTTATTTGGTTGATTTCTGTATATGTATTCGTTAACCAATGATCATCTCTTCTTATAGTCCAATAGATAGACATGAGTGACACTAGATTCTGAAAATAAAGAATTGATAAATAAACCATATGTTGTGAGTTGTAGCCAGGAAGCAATGGTATGATGTCTATCAATGAACTTCAACAATGGCGCATGCCTATGATGGGAGAGAGCAGACTTATTAGAGGAATGTCATTCTGCAAAAATGGAAAATGAATCAGGGTACCTCAAGTACTTTGTTTGAGTTAATTGTTTAACCCTCTTAACTAGAGGCATTATTAATGGATTTATCTATGAAGACAATAGGATTTAAAAGTTCATTTCTCTAACAATATTTGATTAAGAAGTACATTTGTTCAATCTTATATTTATAGCCATTTGCAACTGATGTAATGGTCACTTAGTCTGTAGAATTTTCAGAGTATCACTGCTAAGAATACTTTGAGATGCCATGGACCTTCAAGAAAAGTTTTGGAAGTTGATTTTTGTTCATAGGGATTGTAGAATGCAAGTTTCAGTTGGAACTATCCAACCAAAACTATTAAAGCTATCCCTTGCCACCAATTTCCAACAATGACTACCATCATTAATATCATTAGTGTGGGCTTGGGTGAGATTACACTTTTTCTTGCTGGTCTTTAAAGTCATTTTAGTGGTAGATGATGAGTCCAAGTATCTAGGATAGATATATGTACCTATGCATGTACTTGTTTTCTTACAGTCTCTAAGTAGAGCTCAGATCCATAGATCTTGATAGAAAGTAAATATCTAGTTCCTTCACCTCATAGAATAAACATATATATCCTTATTATAAGCGGTGATGTTAGGAATTCTAAACAGAATATCAGTTTTACTTTTACTACCTCAGAATATGTCCAACAAAGTACCATAAATGGAAACATCAAGCAGAGAAGATATGGGGGCAAGTGGGTATTGAGAACTGGTCACTCTCCCAAACTAGGTATATTATACATAGTCAAGACAAGAAAGAGGAGTAGATCAGGAAAGAAAAATGGGTCCCTTGGTTAGGTTTTTGGCACCATAGCCAACATTTATAAAGGAGATAGTGGGGAACACAGGAAACTTGTGACAAATATTTTCATCATATAGATGGGTTTATTAGCAAGTTCTGAGTCATGTGGCCCTACCGGTGACACCAACGACCAATCCCTACAAACATGGGCCTACACTAGATTGGAGGCTTATATTCCCTAATAATTCTAATCCTCTATTAGTCCACAAGTGTAAGGTTTATCTGTAAACTCAATCCCCTTTTTCCATCAATCATTTGTTTGAGGAACTAAATTTTTGTAGGGTTGAAACACAAATCTATTAAGGGAAATTGTGTTTTGGATTTGCAAATGGTTAGCAGAGGCATTGGCAAACCTGTATTGGGCATCTAAGTAGATATGGTAGCAGTGAAGGTATTACCAAAGCAGAGGCATTTTCAACCCTGTAATGGGCATCTAAGTTGGTATGGTAATAGTGAAGGCCTTGCCACAACAGAGGTATTGTCAACCCTGTAATGGGAAGATTTAAGTAGAGGCATTATCAACCTTGTAATGGGAATCTAAGTAAGTTTTCTTGCCAAAGCAGGGACATTTCCAACTCTGTAATGGGAATATAAGTAGGGTTATTCTTATTTTGGATTATGTTTTGAATAATTTTCTGCTAAAATCAAAACGTTGTCTTGAACTTTACTATTCCAGAGGACATAAGCAATTGTACTAAACTCCTTAATTACATTCGTAATATGAGAGCTAACATTAGCTTTTCTAAATCACTTCAGTGAGTCAACATTAGCTTTACTAAATCACTTAATCCCTTAAGCCCTTGGGTCACAATTAAAAAAGAAATTTATTTATCAAACTATTCCAACGGATATCATCAATGGTTAAATCAAATCGAGAATCTATGAGTCAACATGAGCTTTGATAAATCTCTTAAACCCCTTGAGTCAAAATTAAATGGAATTTATTTATTTGTCAAAATTAGCTTTGCTGTGAAGCAGAGGCTACAACATCCAAATATTCATCTAGTTCACATTTCAGCTGCAAATTTTCCTAGTTGACAGATTCTAAGAGGGCACTACCAATCAACATTAATCTATAAATTCACTTACAAACCCATTTAGGCTTGTAGATCTATTACTAGCGTTATTTTACATTTCTTGACTTTTAATTCACCATGGTCTATTCTACTTTTAAGTTTTATGATAATTAGATGTTAGGAAATGATGTAGTGACTTACAACATTAAGACAGACAACCATGCCATCCATATGTTGGATGTTAAGGAATTAATTGGAGAGTTACAAAATTAAAACAGATAGTCATTTCATCACTATGGTTTGGATGATATATTGGCATTGTGACTTAGATTAAAAAATAAACATATTTTTGCCACTCACATTGGCCATTTTTTCCCACCAATGGACATTATTGTGATATAAATTAGATTAAGTTGAAAAATCCAAACAAAATTCTTTACATTAAATATATTCATGTAGTTTTTTCTTTTGAGTCCTATCACTTATTTTTTCTTACCAATGTATATTAGAATTTAGTGCGTAAACTAAATTGACTTCCAAACCCATTTTGGCTCTTAGATTGTTTACTAGTCCTCTCTTGTGTTTCTCGAGTTTTAATTCTTCTTTGTTGGTTCTCCAGTTATGATAATTGGAAGTTAGGGAACAAGTTAAAAAGTTAGAGCATTATGACAGGTAGCCATTCCATTCATATGGATTGCACATTAGGTGATCGGTTAGCAAGTTACAGTTTTAATATGGATTTCCACTGATAATGAATCTTGTTTATGAAGTCCTAGAAGGCAGGTTTAGCAAAGGGGAGTTTTCCTTCTTCATCATATCGGTGGAAATTTTATCTATAACAATAGTTTCAACAGATTTTATGTCACTGATTGGGAGTAGTATTAGTTGTATTTAGTGTTTTTATTTCGTGCTTTGTTTCATTTGCATGTTTTTTAGAATGAGTTATCTGTGATATGGATCCTTGTTGATGCCTTGCTCATTGTATTTGGAATTGTTCTCGGCATTGGTGGGTCATTTTAGTCTATTACTCAAATTTGTACCAAATAAACATTCTTGTAAGTGGCTAGGGTGGACATTCCAAGGCATGTCAAGAACATGAAAGCCTAATAAGCATGGAGTTATCTTTGAGCCTTCATCTTCACACGACCAAGACCAAAATTAATGTAAAGATGTAATATTATCAACTACCGAAATCAAAAGTGCAGTGCTTATATTTATCCAATGGTTTCTATCAATGTAATTGCAACATTAAACATGTATTTATGATTTTTAATATACATTGTAAGTGTTTTTACTGGATATCATTCAGTGCTATCATTTTATGATACTGATCTTATTGAAGTTGTAGTTAGAAGGACATAGTTTGTTGGCTAAGGATTGAGTAAATAGGAAAGATACTTTTAATGATAAAAGAACAGTTGTAGTCTCTTCAAATATTATGATCATAGCAAGGGAAGGACTAGTACTTTATTTATTTGGTTTCTTTTTGTATATGTATTCCTTAACCAATGATCATATCTTCTTATATATTCTACTACCTAAGGAATTATAAAAATATAGGGACTCAGATTATGTAGTCCACTAGATAAACATGAGTGACACCAGCGAGGAAGCAATGGTATGATGTCTATCAATGAACTTCAACAATGGTCCATGCCTATGATGAGAGAGAGAATACTTATTAAAGGAGTCTCATTCTGCAAAAAGGGAAAATGAATCAGGGTACCTCAAGTCCTTTGTTTGAGTTAATTGTTTAACCATCTTAACTAGAGTCATGCTTAACGGATTTCCCTATGAAGACAACTGGATTTAAAAGTTCATTTCTCTAACCGTATTTGAATAATAAGTGTATTTGTTCAATCCAGGATTTATATACATTGCAACAAAAGTTATGGTTTCTTAGCCTGTATATTTTTCCGAGTATCACTACTAAAACTATTTTGAGATGCCACGAACCTTGAAGAAAAGTTGTCGAAGTTGATGGTTGTTCATACGGATTGTACAATGCAAGTTTCAATTGGAACTACCCAACCAAAACTACTAAAGCTATCCCTTCCCACCAATTTCTACTGATGACTACCATCACTAATATCATTAGTGTGGGCTTCAATGAGATTACACTTTTTCCTACTAGTCTTTAAAGTCAATTCAGTCATAGATGATGAGTCCAAATATCTAGGGTAGATATATGTACATATGCATGTACATTTTTTCTTACAGTCCCTAAGTAGAGTTTCAGATCCATACATCTTGATAGAAAGTAAATAGCTTGTTCCTTCACCTCCTAAAATAAACATACATATCCTTATTACAAGCTACCATGTTAAGAATTTTGAACAGAATATCAGTTGTACTTTTAGTACCTCAGAATGTGTCCAACAAAGTATCATAAATGGAAACATCAACCAGATAAGATCTAGGGGCAAGTGGATATTTGAGCAGTGGTCACTCTCCCAAAATGGGTATATTATACATAGCCAATATAAGAAAGAGGAATAGATCAGGAATGAAAATTGGATCTCCTAGTTAGGTTTCTGGCAACATAGCCAACATTTGTAAAGGAGAGAGTGGGGAACACATGAAACTTGTCACCAATCTTTTCATCACATAGATAAGTTTATTTACAAATTCCCAGTCATGTGACCCTATCGGTGACATCAATGTCCAATGCCTACAAACATGGGCCTAATGACTATATTATTAATACATTCATGGCTATTCTGAGCTCTGGAAATAGATCATAGCTTTTGGATGCTACATTGGTACTTGTAGGCCTGAAAGAATTATCATTAGAGACCTATACATTTAGTAAAGTGAGAGGAGTTTTACAAGTCTCAGAAACTCCAATGGATGTGTTTTGATTAGGTTCTATTCCCACTTGTTGTTAGATGACCTTAAGGAGGCCATCCGATTACTTAGAGATAGGGGTTAAACTTATTGCACTAGGAGATCATTACACATGTGCAGAAATTTGAGCTCAAATCCACTCTCCGTTGAAATTTGATTCCTTGGTAAACTCGTAAGAGTTTGTCTTAACTACCCCAAGTTATATTTTCAGCCTTTTGGTGGCTGTAGCAATCTCATCTACCTAGTTTGGTGCTTGCACCTATTTCAAATACCAGAGGTACCCCCTAACGGTTTTGATCTATATTTGATGAGTTTTGATCTAGATGTGGTGAAATTTTATTTTATATCATGTATTTACATATCACCACAACTCATTCAGGATTAAACAATTACACTCAAGCCCAACTCTAGATAGAGAAATTCTATCTCATATCATGTGCCCACATATCACAACAACTCATTGAATATGAAATAGGCCACCCACCAAGGATCTGCTCTTAAAGAAATCTGTTTCAATCAAAACATTAACCAAATCATTTACCTGATTAAAGTATAGAGGCACCTGGTTTGCCGGAATTCCAGGCTCTAGATATTAATTATTTTTGTATTCTCCCAATTTCTCGCTAGAATTCACCCCAAGAAAATTCTCCACAATGGGAAATCGCCCAAATTCCATTCATGATGCTTCCTTGAACTTTCTGAGCCTCAAATTCAATAATCTTGGGAGGTTTTGAGTCATTTGAATGTAGAAAAAACCCATATTACAAGGCTCCCAACTATTTCAGGAAAAACCAGATGGCTGATGGAAGCACTTGAATGGATGAAGAGACTTAGGTGTTTCATGCTGAATGGATTCTCTGCAGAAGGGAATCACCACAATTGGAGAAACCAAAAATCCAATATCTTGAATGGCTTCAACCTTCAATCACATGGTTACGCCCACCCTTCTCCTCCTCTTATCCTCCTTATCGGATAAACCTTGAAACTTGAGGGAAATAAATGAGGGTAAAAACAATTTTCATACTTGAAAGACAAAAATTGCATGAAACCTTAAATGAAATTCATGTGTTTTTCACATCGAATTAAATATAAATGAAATGCGTAATTTTTTTTTGGTTAATAGGGCTTTATTAAATGTAAAAAACCCATAGGTTCTTCATGCCACCAAATACGAGGGGATTTCTGTTGGGTATTTATGTCACCAAATACGAGGGGATTTCGATTGATTCATATTAAAAATGTGAATTAGGGTGAAATAAAAATAATCTTTGTGTAGTTAAAATGTGTATTAGTGTAGTAATGTTAGGGTAATAATTAATTTCAATGAAATGTTTGGTTTAGCATAGATAAATAATTTTGAGAGACATTCTATGATGTAGGGAGTTAATTTGGGAAAGGTGATAGTTTCACTTTCATATGCTTTAGAATATTGATATATTTTTTTCTATAAACATTATGGTTTGAAAAATAACATAGGCTCTATAGCTATGTTTGTTCCAACTTACCTATATTTCAAACTAAAAATTGTTGTTGATCTCATGGACATGATAGAAATTTGGTGGGTTATAGGCTAGTATTGTCATGAAATAAATGGAGGTACTAGCTAGGTAGGAAGAATCATTTTGGTGGAACTTGGCCATAAAAGTGACATCTACATTTGAATAGTTTTAAGAGAAAATACATGGTGTATTATGACTGTAAGGACATCACTTTAGAATCTAGGCTAGTGTGTACACACTAACCAAAGGGTGATTAGTCAAACCCACAAAAGTATTATAGGTCCCTCTAGAGAAGTAGACTTTCTTGTGCTCTCATTGGGTAGGTATGGGAAATGAAGATAAAGTAAGATAAAGATTTATCCACTAGTATTTTGTATAATTTTGATCCTTTTTTCTAGCATCACTCTTCTTAAGGTACTTGTACATTTAGATTAATTGAGAAGAAAAGGGTGAAATTAAGATATCATTTGATGGATCATTTTAGTTAAGAATTACTATTGGACAGAGATACCAAACATATTTTGTGAAGAGTATCTAGTATTGTGGCTAAGATGTGGGTTATGAGTGCCTTAAATTTGTATACTACTCCTCATGTATAGTATTTCCTCATGGTTATTCTAGTTATTATCATTTTTAATTGCAATACAAAACCAAGGGAACATTGGAGGTCTACCTAGGTATGCTAGTCTTACCATAATAAAATTACATATATAAAGCCTACATAAAGAAATCTATCTACTTGGAATCATCATAACCGAATATCTAGACAAGGGGAGCTATCATAGATAACAAGCCATGCTTAGTAGGTGCAAGTTTGATATGTGCCACCTATAATTGGGTTAACTTGGAAATCCTTAGGAATGGGAAATCTAATTTATTAATTATGATCTCCTTGAATTAAGGATGGTACTATGTTAACATTAATTAAGAGTCACTTGCAAGTAACAACTAAGCGTAGAACTTATAGCCAAAGCATCAAGAGTCTGACTAGAATGCTTAAGTGATCACATTAAAAATAATACACATGGGAGATATCATATACACATGGATCATACATATCAAGCTGAATGTGGTGGCTAAAGGAACCTCTTCCTACACCTAGTGTCCTAGATGGACAA
Source organism: Pinus taeda (assembly GCA_000404065.3). Lineage (NCBI taxonomy): Eukaryota > Viridiplantae > Streptophyta > Pinopsida > Pinales > Pinaceae > Pinus > Pinus taeda. The sequence continues at coordinate 31,020 of APFE030745407.1, forward strand.
ATAAATTTGCTATCAAACCAATGATACATCCATTAATTACATATAGATCCATATATTTCAGTTGGGAAATGATTGATGTCAAAATAATCACAGGGTTTCCTATCTTGATGGTATGATCTAATTATTTATTTGTGCAAGATGATTTTTCACTACCATTATTAAAATTTTGATGTTTATGAACACTATATAGATACAATGAATGCATCGAATAATAAAAGAGGAAATTATTTTACCATTAATAGTGTTTAGTATTTTCATATGGTGTAAATTTAGTAGTTCTACTGGTGGTTATTTAGGGTCAACCTAAATAGTTCTTTCACATGCATAAAAAGAAGTAAAAAGTGATAATAGGAAGGACTCGTGTGAACTTTTCTAATTGTACATGTCGAATTTGTAATTATTTATTTTGTGCTCAATTTCTTATTGCAGTACCTATCACCTAACAAAGTTTGTACAAATGTTTGAAATGATACTAAATAAGGTGGACACTAGTGACTAAAGAATGAAAGCACAATACAATACTTGACTGATATCTATAGGTAGCTAGAATAGAATCACCTTGAAATCCAATAAATGTTTGATTCTTACAAAGGCAACATCTGACATATTATTGGTTAGCATTTTCAACACTCAAAATTGTACTGCACCTTTTTCTTAACTTGGCAATAGGATTGGTTCAATGAAATTAATGCATGATCCTACTTTGAGGTAAACCAATGGCATCCACAATGCATGTTAATAACATGAGTACATGCTTAAATCAACCTGCCTTGAATGATATTGGTAATCATCATGACTAACTAGTGGGAAGATAACGGATCTTAGTCATTGTATCAACACTCACCCCAAGGGGATATCATGTGATTTTGGCTCAACACTCACCCCATATGGCTATTATGGTGTCAACTTCACTAAACAAATCAAGGCTTTGCACTCTTCCAACATGGACATTTTTTTTTCTCCCTCCATTAATGCATTATTCTAGAATTACAGTGGCATCCCATGGCATGTATTGAACTATTGCAGAAATGTTAATGCACCCAAAACTATTACATGAAGAATGTAAAATAATGATTACCAAAATTCCTCTATCCCCACCTCAAAAAGTAAAAGTTCTCCATATCTGAAAATGATTTTCTATAAATAATATTTTATGTAGCTAGGGTCTCTTTCTATGGTAAACCATCCACTAGTTGACATCACTAACTCCATGGATAAAATCCCTAAAATGAAATGTCAATTAAATAGGTCAATTTTCCAAAGTAAAATGCACCCAAGGTTCTCACTTATATGGCGATGTAGGGTGTACATAAGTTTTGATAAAAATGCTTGATCATGTGTTTTCGTTTCTGAATATTGATGTGCACAAATTTGATATCACTTGGGTTGCTCTTGATAGTTGATTACTATTAGTTTGGGTACTAAGAATATATTAATCAATTAATGTATATATGCAATTTAGTATACATGGATCTCATTATTAGCATCCACATAAATAAAATTCCTAATATAAAAATTTGTGTTACTCTTATTAATCTAACTAGTATTACTGTAGGTCCTAAATGTTTGAATTTGAAATGAAACTAAACAAGGTGGACCAGAGGGACTGAAGACCGAAAGAAAAAGACAATACTTGGCTGAGATCTATAGGTGGTTGGAACATAATCACCTTGAACTCCCATCAATTTTTTACTCTAACAAAGGCAACATCCCATGTATTATTGATTACCATTTTCAACATTGAAACGTGTACTGCACCATGGGTAATCACAATGCTACTTCCCCAGAAATAGAGGCACAACTCTTAGATTTGTTAGAAAGTTGATTCATTTTTTATGAAAGAAGGGAACTCAGTGGAGGCCGAGATGGGGAAGTTGTGTTTGGAGTTTAGAAATAAATACAAGGAAAATTCTAAATCAACCATTATCCTCTTCCAACAACACTAACTATAAATCTATTTGTGGAGATGAAGAAACTTATAGTTCTCATAAACACAATTCTAAACACTAAGTTGTTTCCACTACATTTTTCCTTTATGACTGAATCTGACCACCATGAATTGAATTACTGATTGAATGATCAAGTCATAAATGGAAATTTCACATTCTCATATTCATTTCTTTATATTCAACGCCATTCATGCTTGTATATTGAGTTGCTAAAATATAATACATGAATCGTAACATGCATTTTCAAATAACATGTCCTTATATAAAATGACATTCATTTATTCATATTCAATTCAATTTAGGGTGGTGAGATTTCATTGAAAACCAATAAAGTGTATTAAATCGTATTCCATAGGAGAACATTAAAATGTATTAAATAAACACTAGACAGAAAAGGTTAACACAAGAAACTAAGCTTGATGAGAGACCTAAACCCTCTGAAGTTCATACGATTTTAAGATACCAAAAACACCATATTTCCAAGACATCGTTAGTTATACTGTGGTAGGCTAGGCTTTTGGCTTCTGTCCAATGGATTTTGGTGGGACCAAGTTTTAATGAGATGGGAGATGTGGCATGCTTGTATACAACCACCCCACCATGAATACTTTCATTAAACTCCATTTCCTATGAAATAGTTTTTTAGTTGGTTGGGAGAGATAGATATTCTACATCTTGCTCGGTTAATCAAATTATTAGCACAAACGCGCATGCAACTGCACCTATTCGAGGTAACTACTTTGCCATCATAGGTTATTTACAACCCTAGATTCCTATGTTAAAACGTAGATCAAAACTCTAAAGAATCAAAGTTATATTGTTAAAATCTAGAAAGATCAAGTAAGCAAGAAGGTTGCAGAATAAAAATGAAAGATGGAGATGGCAACAGTTTAAAATTCTACAACCAACAAAAGTTGTTTTAGTTGTAGGTATCGTAGAATGAACTTAGGGGAATGTAGTAAAAAAGCATGAACATAGAAAATTATAAACCTATTATCCCAACTAACCTATGATTCCATCTCTAAAATTGCAGGCTTCAATTATAAATTAGTTATTGTCGCCTCTTCAAAAGCCTCCAAGTTCTCTCATGTCCTCTTCTGTCCATGACAGGAGCTATAATTATATAGAAAATTTCGCGAGCCCTTAAAATATTTAACCACATAACCAATTTCTCTCAAATCTCTCAAACTATAGCAAAACCCTCCTTCCAACTGAAACAATTTGGTGCCAAAGAGTCATCTTCATGGACCGAAGATCCAGTTTTTAGAGAGAGTTTGAAACCGAGCAACCGTAGAGTGAACCTCTTCACAGTAAGAATAATTGGTTTTCATAGAAACAAGGTTCTTAACAAGTTTTCACAGGGTAAGAATAGCAATTTTCGCAGGTAATAATATTTTATTTTTGTTCTTGGACTTTCATACCCAACTTTCCACTTTCATAGCCAGTTTTCATACCCACAGTTTGGTTTTCAAGGCTTGTTTCCGATTTTCACAAAATGAGCACGAAATGAGCATTATGTTATGTATGAAAAATTAAAAACAAATACATCATGTATCGATTATTAAAAACATTGTCCATTATTAAAAACAATTAAACTATTATAAATTGATTTTATTGAAATGGGTTTTATTTGATTATTAGTTTATCTCTCCACTACTAAAATTAATTATCATTAATAAAAGTCTATATATCATTAAAAGTTATATAAAAATCATATCTAAACAATAACAAAAGTTCATAAGACCATTAAATTAACTAAGGTTCATATCAAACAATTAGTAAAGCATTGTACACCATTAAAAATAATTAAATCATTAATAAAGGTTTATATTTAGTAAAAAAAATATTATATCTAAACAATTAACCAAAGCTCATAATACGTGCATTAAAAATTAAAGAAGGTTCATATCAAACAATTAATAAAACTTTATACACCATTAAAAAATTAATTAAGGTTCATATCTAAATTAACAAAGGTTCATACACCATTAAAAAATGAAATTTCATACTTCAATTAATAAAGGTTCATACCTATTTTCTAATAGGTATATAAATATATAATTTAGGTTTATTTATTTAGTATTTATCAAATGTAAATATGACGATTTTAATACTAGATTTAAATGAACTCACACTTTTTACATAAGCAATGTTATGTTTATCTATTTATTAAATGTAAATATGAAGATTTAACCTTAGGTTTAAAACCACTCACACCTTTAACATAAATCAATGAAATTTAAAAACTAAACTTTATGGTCAAATAAATATAAAGGTAAATATTAATTGGATTAAATAAATACTACCTTTACTAAAATTATAATGAAGACAGTGGTGTAAATTAGATAGATGATACATGCAATTATGTTAATTGTAGATGAACCCATCTGCAGTGTTAAACTTTAGAGACAAAAGGGTATTTGCAATTTTAACATTGTAAATGGATTCATAGACCCCTTTGTCTCTAAATTTTAACACTACAGGTGGATTCAGAGACCCCTATAGTGAAATGTAACACTTCGGTATCAAAATTGCAATTTTCATTTCTAGATTAGTACATAATTAAAAATTACTAATATAAATGGTTAATTCATATACTTATTGTACTTGTTATTTGGTCATACTATAATAGTCATTTATGTTAAGCATTATTAATTTTGTCACTTATTATCTAGTCATATATTTTAATTCTAGACTAAATTAGTCTTTTAAGTTAGTCTCTTTTAGTTTAGTCACTTATTATATAGTCATATATTTTATCCCTGGACTAAATTAGTCATTTAAGTTAGTCATTTTTAGTTTGGACACTTAAAGTTGCTCAAATTTAGTATTAATTCACTTGAAATAATTGTGGTGACTAACTTTATTAGTCACCTAGTCATTAATTTCATCATTTTCTGCTAGTGTTTGCAATGTCGTATGATAGAATTCAGGTTGTTTAATACCTTTTCCTTCTAATTGGTTTTAATTTTAGTTTTTGGGTAGGGTTTATGGAGATAGGTCTATTGTATATGGGTTGTGATGCTTTGTTTTAGTCTTTTGGTATGGGTTGGGGAGTGTTAGAATCCATTTCACATCCTTTGTTCTAGGGTTTCTATCAATTGGTAATGTTTGGGATGTGGGATATCATTTCTATAAATCATAGTGTCTATCATTGTGTGAATTGTACAATTTAGGTTGAAGGGCTCCTATGGTTTGGTTTTCTTGGGTATTTGAGAGTCTTACACGACAAGGGTTTTCTATTATGTGGGAGTTTGAGTACATTTTTAAAGATGTTGAGGAATGGGTCCTCTTTAGAGGCCTCCATGACCTTTATTCAACACTTTGGTACTTCTCTTAAGTTTGAGGTTTGTGTCATGAGCATTGTGGATGATATAGTAGGGAGGAGCTTTGGATCTCTCGTCGATGTGTTTGGATTTCTTTCTTGTTCTTTCACAGGTAGAAGTATACATATAATTTTCTCCAGATGCACCCTCTTAGTCTTTTTCATGTTGTTGCATGAGAAAATGTGTTATAAGTAAGGGGAGAGGGTAGTGGTCCATAGGGGAAAAGAGGAGAAGGGATTTTCACTCATGAATGGACTTCCACTTACTTCTACGTAGTCCTGCCTGAAAAATGGAAGGAAATTATCAAATTGGAGACTCAGGCTAGGGTGGAGAGACAATCCCTCATAGATTTAGAAATATTAAAGGATATGTTGATGTGGGTTCTTAATCTCGCGCATACCAGGGGTAGGAATAAGAAATATATAAACATTGTGGACCTTCAATGGAAAATAAAGACATTGTTCAGCCTGGTCCTGAAAGCTAGGCACATGGACTGCTATAATGTCCTTTCCACCTTGGAGGACATAAGAAGAATTCTCAGGAATCGATGTTTCTCCTTGGACATGATTGATTATCACCTGCCTCATGTGGAGGGTTAAATTTTTTATGAATATAGTAGTAGAGATCTGTCAGATCCTCCACGTCTAAGCACGAGGGTACCGACAATGATGTCTTCTTCTGATAATGATTAAAATTCCTTTTGGTGGACATTGCACTTTTATGTTCTCTATGTTTTGCTTTAGCTAATCAAAAAGGTTTTTGAATTTGTATTGTACTAAGTTTTTAGTACTCTACGCATTGTTCTTGGTGTAGTGTTCACTACTGTGAATTTCATATCAGGGTTGTATGGATATATGAAGGCTAGTTAGTGTTAATAATGTTAAGAGGATTACAATGCTTAGGACACAATCTCATAAAATTATGTAATTTTCTATTTTTGGAAATATGAAATATTAATTTAAAAAATAAAAATAAAAACTTTTATTATAATGATTATAAGAATTGATTCTTAGTTTTATTAATTTTTTTTTTTTTCTCCAAAATGAATGTTTAAAATAAAAAGAGTTTAGATTGTAATACTTATAATATATATACAAATTTGTATCCTTCATTTTTTATGTCATCGCCATTTTTTCTATTTAATTTTGATAGTATTTTTTATATTCAAAATATTTTGAATGGTGCTATCCTTTTAAACTCTCCATGCAAAAACATTTTTTTTGGAAAATTATAAGGGCTACTATATAGATGGACTAATTTTTCACAATTTCTATTTTTCTAAAATTAATTTGCTCAAATTTAATAAAATAAACTTATTTTACTTATAAACAGTCAATAGAATATATAAATTATTAGAAAATGGGCTATTTTGAGAAAAAATCACTAATTATTTTACACTTATTAAAAATTAATAAAATTAAACGAAATTTCTAAACTATAAAATATTTTTTTTCCTTATTTATAAATTAACTTATAAATTTCCAAATAAATCGTTTATCATTCGTATTAATTATCTTATAACTATAAATTAAATAACTAGACATAATCTCCTTTTCAATAAATACAACCCTATCCATTTTAATCATCCTATTATTATAGGTTAAGTAATTAAACATAGCTTTATAACTTTACTTTTGAGGACTACCTCCTATCCCTTGAAAGAGGGATAAGATAAAGGAGTATTTCTTTAATTTTAAGATTCAAACCATTCTAATGTCAAGATTGGTTTGATTTTCATTTATGTTTAGTTGTTTGGAAGATTTGTGCCAAGATTTTAATTAAAATTTTATATATAGAGTTTGGAAATTTTATTTGTAATTTTAAATAATGGAATATTATTATTTCATGTTTGTTAATATATAATTAATATATATATGTATATGATTATAATTATAATTAATGTAAACATAAATTGATTTCTAATATTTAATCCAAATAATTTGTATAATCCAATTAATTTATATCTCATAGGCAAAGAAACATATTAACAAATAAAACTATATATATATATAAAAAAAAACTTAATAAAAACATTATTAAGAAAGATTATAAATTTTTAACGTAAAACTATATAAATTTCTTATAAATTGCTTATGCTAATACATTTTCCCATCCTTATTCACAAGTTTAAAAATACTCTAAATGTATAAATGTATAAATTTCAATTGAGATTTATTATTACATTGTGATTTCAGTATCACCACATATTTCAGTGAAATTATATGGAAATAAGTATTAAATAAATATAAATAATTAAGCATATAAGTTTATCTATTTCAACTCATTAGTAGATGTATTTTTTTTTTTTAATTGAAATATAAATAATTAATCTTATAATTTTATCTATTTCAAGTAGATGTATTTTGTTTTTTTAATTGAAATATAAATAATTAATTTTATAATTTTATCTATTTCAACTTACTGGTGGATGTAAGTTTGTAGTTGTTCTTTTTTTAATCAATGGATTTGATTAGATTTCAATGGAATATATTTTGTTTGAGAAGAAGATGGATGGTTGTTAGGTCCCTATACTACTAGTGCAACACCTTATTGTTATTAGTGAAATCCCTTATTTTTATTAGTTGAACCCCCTTATTATATTGTAGTGCCCATGTAATCCCCATATTGTTATTACTGTGCCCCATAGAAGCCCACTATTGTTATTGTTGTGCCCTTACATTACTATTCTTATGTCGGCTCTCATTATATTATCACCCCTTGACTCTAATATATAGAATGAGGTCTTGTCATTTGTATCATGAAATAATTATTCATTTGTGTAATGTAAAGGAGGTTGTCCCCTCGGAGAGGCTGATTTTTAAGTTGTTGATCTATCTTTTCTATATTTTTGTGAGCTCATTTCATAATGTTTGGTATGAGAGCTTTGGATTCTAGGGTTCACTAATCCAAACAGGTCATCGTGGCATTTTCACTATACCTTTTCCTCTATGAAGTTTCAGAAGTAAAAAAAAACACATTTGAGTCGCAATCGTTTTGAACCTTAGGCTCAAATTTTAGATATTTTCTCACTATATTTTTAGAGATATTATCTCAGGACATTAGGTTTTTCGCAAGCTCTAGAATTCCATCTCAAACAGGTCATCGTCGAATTTTTTCTATAATTTGTTTTCTACGAAGGTTCAGACTCTGAAATTAAAACCCATTTGAGCCAAAAGTGTGGTGAGGCTTGAACCCAAATTTCAGATTTTGTTTCGCCATATTTTCAAAGATAAATTCCAAGATATTTAGGGTGTTTGTAGACTCCTAAATTACATTCCAAACATGTGACCTTGGGAAAATCGTCATAACTTTCTCTCAGAGCATCAGATTCAAATTTCATAATAAGTTATACAAAGAGGAGAGACTTTCATTTTCTCTGTATTTTTATCAGGTCTGAAGGTCGAAACAATGATACGTGGTAGGTCGTACAAGTTCGCTCTACTTAACCAATCTACAATCAGGTCATCGTAGAAGATTTGGCATAACGCTTTATTGAAGAATCTAATATTGATCAGACTAGTGGGGTTAGAAAGAGGATTGAGAGAGCTACCATAGGCCAAAATGGCGAAACTTGAAGATCTGAAATTATAGACTTATAGTCTTTTAGATATCAAGCTCCTAACAGAAAGAAAAATAATGACTCAAATAAAGAAAATAGAAACACCTATTAAGAAAAATTGGATGGATGATTTCAAGAATGCAATCGAAGATAAGATAAAGAGTTTTATATGTTCCATGGAAGCTAATATCGATGGTGTGGAAGAATATTTGATGAAAAACATGGAATATTTGAAGAAGTACACAGAAGGTTTGAAGGAAGGTGGGATAAATCTTCTACAAGAAATGCCTCCTAATGACAAGAAGGTAGTAGAGGAAACTCATGATGAGAAAAAATAAATGTTAATCATGATTTCATAGAATATAAAAATGGATTGAAGACCAACCATATTCCAAAGATTGATATGAGGAATTTTGATGCAAAGGATCCCATAACATGGATACTACAGATGGAGAAATATTTTGATCTACATCATACGCAACTGTTACAAAAGGTATGTATTGCATATTTATATTAGAACCAAATCAATTTTTATGGTATAAACGGATTTGTTCTTGTAAACCATTTGTCACTTGGTTAATTTTCAGGGAGGAAATGATAGCACATTATGAGGATACAAACAGGAACACCTTCTTTAGCCAATTGATGAATCTCAAACAAAAGTGTTCAATGGTAGAGTGCATTGAGGACTTACAAAAATTGAATATAGGGGTAAATTATATCCCATAGAAGTAGAGTATTGCTGTCTTCAAAGGGACTGTAAAAGGATAAAATTCAACATGAAGTTTTTCTTTGGAAACCTGATTCATTGGAGTAGGCATTCAGGTTGGAAAGAAAAATTGAAAGGAAAATTATGGTAACAAGAAATACTACCACTCATAATTATATATATGGAAGTGTTGTTGCTCCTAGCTTTCCACAACCTACAAGGCTGACACCACAACAATGCGAATAAAAAGGAGAAAACAACCTTTGTTATAGTTGGGATAGGAAATACATTGAAGGTCATAAGTGTGATGAGAAGAAATTATTTTACATTGATTGGGAAGAGGAGGAAGAAAAGAATCAAGAAACATCAAAAGAAGAGGATATACACCAAGAACCAACCCCAGAGAAATAAGAAATGAATCTAACCATATCTTGTAATTCATTGGTAGGAATTACCACACCTCAAACTCTCAAGTTAGATGGAAATATCAAGAAGGAAAAGGATAAGCTCACTTTCATGCAGAATCGAATGAAACAACAGGCATATCAACATCACAACAAAAGAAGTTTTAATATAGTTTACTGGGTATTTTTACGTATACAACCATACAAACAAATGTTCCTCACGAAATATAAGAAGGATAATAAATTATCACCAAAGTACTATGGTCCTTACAAGGTGCTGCAAAAGATTGGTACTATGGCATACAAATTGGAGCTTCCTACATCTTCCCAAGTGCCACCAGTTTTCCATGTTTCATGCTTAAAGAAGGTTACAGGTGAAAAGCTCCTATTTCAAACAATATTGTCAGAACGTGATGAGGAAAGAAAAATCATATTGGAACCTGAAGCATTCATACAACCAAGAACCCCAGAGCTACGAAATTGATTAATTTCAGAGTATCTCATCAAGTGGAAGAATTTACTTGCTGAAGATTCCATATGGGAGAACGAGAATTTTATACAGAATCATATAGAACTACTCAAGTGCTGAGGACAACACTTTTTGAAGGAGAGGGGCATGCTAGGTCCCTATACTACTAGTGTAACCCGTTATTGTTATTAGTGCAACCCCTTATCATATTTTTTTGCCCATGTAGTCCCTAGATTGTTATTATTGTGCCCCATAGAAGCCCACTATTGTTATTGTTGCACCCTTCAATTATTATTTTTATATCAACGCTTATTATATTGTGACCCCTTAGACTCCTATATATATACAGGAGGTCTTGTCATTTGTATCATCCTAGAATTGTTCATTTGCGTATGTAAAGGAGGTTCCCTCCTCGAAGAGGCTAATTTTTAAGTCGTTGATCTATCTTTTCTATATTTTTGTGAGCTCACTTCATAACAATGGTTGTGATTTCATTAAGCCTTCTCTTCTCTTATTTATTTTTATTTGTAATCTTTTGAAGATGGAAACCCACCGGTCAGATCACCACACTTCCATGCTCTGTTGCATGGCTACTATGATGTTTTTTTGTTTCACATTCCTTTCACTTGGCTAGTGATTTAGTTCACCTAGGATGATAGTGACCATGAACTATTATTATTGTTATTATTATTATCTAATTTTAAGGTCACGGCCAAGCGAGACACCAAATTGGTGTATGAGACCCCCTTTTTTGGGGGACAAGGGACCCACCTTCAGGCAGTTATTTAAATACAAAGTATACAAGGGCATACATATTTTACCCCCTTTTGGTTTTCATCTTGTGACCTTTTAGGTGGAAACACAAGCTCTTAACCATTAGGCTCACTTAAGTTTTAAAAAAAATAAATTAATAAAATAAAATAACTTATAAAAAAAATAAAATAAAAATAATTTTGACTCATGGTATTCATGTGGAACATAACCCGTTTCAAGGAGAAATTAAACAAGTCTAGGCCCATCTTAACTCTACATCTACCAAGGGCCAAGAGGGATTAAATTTCATTCACTTTAAAAGAGGTTTTCATATCAAGAGATTGGATTCCTCTCGATAGATTTAAGATGAATCTAGGTTGGTCACTATTGCACTATAATATGTGACTAATGACCAATGAAAGGTTACCTACAAAGATATTGTTCGTTTGACCTCTCTATCCTAGTAAGTTAGTGATCTTGTGATGTTTAACATTTTGATTTATTCAAAATAAAACAAAATAAAAATAAAAAATATACAATTGTCTAACTCATGGTTTTTTCTCATTGTATTTTTAACACAATTTTTTTCCATAGTATTCTTCTCTAATGTAACCTACTTAAATGCTAATAGTTAAACCAACCTAGATCCATATTAACCTTGAATCTATTAAGAGGGATCAAATTTTTTTTCGCACTAGAAAAAATTTACACCTCAAAAGAGATATTTGATCTTTCTCGACACTTGGTAGGTCTAGAGTTAAAATAGATCTAAGTAGATTTAAAATCAAAAAATGTAAACCATTTAGAAAAAGGAAAAAGAAAAAACTTAACTCCAAAATATTTTTAGATATTAATTTCTAAATCAATAATTTGTGGTTTGCTCAAACCGTTCAATAACATCCATTTTAGGTGAATACTCATTTTAATTTAACCGAAAAACAAAAAAGTATTGAAAATGTAATAAAGGATAATCATTGTAAATGTAAGATTCGATATGACATATACTCATTCAAATTTAGGTTTCTTCCATTTTACTAGATAGAAGACTTTGGTGTGGAATATAATGGTTTTTTAACTTCATCTTTTTGAGAGAATGCATTCTCTTTTTAGTATAATATCAAACCAAAATTTACAACAAATATCAAAATTTGCAACAAATATAATTATGTATATTGGAAATATGAAATTTACTATATAATGGTGGTTTATATTATTTCAAGGATGTAACGTAGATGGTGATAAGTTGTTTTGTTAAGGCATTTTGTGGTGTAGAGGTTATTGGTTCAAATTTTTATGGGCAAAAATCTAGCCATGCTAAGAGTTTGCATGTCCTAGAGAATTTGTTTCGTTATTGGTTCAAAATTGTATGGGTAAAAATTTAGACATGCTAAGGGTTTGTGTGGCCTAGGATGAGTGGGATCCCCAAGTAATTTTGATGGCTTTAAGTGATTTTAATGACTAAAATGCCCCTAGATCGTGAATACTCAAGCCACAACTTAAATATCTAAATCATCTCAAAATTCACATAAACCTTAGCCAAAAAACAATATTTTTTATTAAAACTAAATAAAGAATAAATTATTTTATTTCTGAACATATTACATATGGTTCATAATTAATAAACGCATTATTTACTTGTAAGTTTTTGAAGATCATTATACTAATTTTCTAGGTATAACCTTCTATGTGATGCTCAAGATAGTAGATGGCTTTGATCCACTAACCACTTGGAAAAAAGTCAATATATGTAATTAAATTATATATACCTTTTGGGTTTTCTCGACAAAATGCACTTGAATTTGAACTAGAAATATTAATAGTTAAAACATTTATTTTTATTTTTAAATGGTTTAATATAGACTTATTAATAAAACATTTTGAAACTTGAATATTTGAAACTCATAAGTTTAGTCTGACGAATTTTGTTTTTGCATGGTTAGACTATGTTTCCTCAATATTTGGGCTATTTAAGAAGCTTGATTTTTCCTATTTAAACTAGAATTTATTTAAACTAGAATTTACAAAGTATTTGTTTCCCTATAAACCACTCTAGGTTAATTAAGTGTTTTGGTTTTCCTAGAAATAGTTAATTTCACCTTCAGTTGACATTGTTAACATTGGTGTGTGTGGTAACTCACTATGAAGTGATGAAACCATTTCAAGATGGATAGAAAAAATGCCACATTAACCATCCACATGATATCAAAATAACATTAAATTTTGAGTCACGTGTTGGACCTCAAACGACGACGCAATATTTACTTATTTAAACAACGAGGCAATATTTAGAAGCATGGATTTTCACTTTGAATGATTATTGCATGCAATGCATGTAAAATGTGAAGTAGATATTAGTTAAAGGTGTTATTGTCTAGCTTCTTCAACAACTCCAAATGCCATCATCGATGGCTAAAATCATTGCATAAGCATACATTACTTCCATAATCTAGCACAATTTGATTTATTTCAGTTAGCATTGGGCTATTTTTATCAGATATTCTTCCATTTTAACTTCAATACAAATACTTTTCACTCAATAAAATCGTGTTTTGTGTACTCATTCTATCTTAAATTAAATTAGTGGATATATAAATAAAGTATTTTCTAATGTTAAATTATTTATAACAATATAATGTTTTCAAATATGCAATTAAATCTTTATGGTTATGATAAGGAACTAAAGACAACATAGAAGTCACATCTTTCAAGGAAAATAGCAGAGGAATTCACATTAAGGGAGAATATGAAGATTATCAATTTTAATCATAGTGCTAAATGCCAACCTATGGATTTAATATTGGTGTTTTTAATTAAGTTTTTTTCGTGTGAAATGCCAATAAATAGGAAATGCCAACAACTATCTAAAATAGGGAGGCATTAAAACACTTGCTACCGTCAACTCTACAATAAGAGCCCAAATCGATTACCTAATGAAGTGATAAACACATAAATTTAGATATTTAAGGAAAAAATAAAATTTAATGTTTAATCTAAAACTCGAGATAAAATGTAACTTGTTTATTTATGAATGAGCAAGTAATATGCATTTAATGGTGATTTGAATGCTATACACCTGGTTGCAACAAGCGTAATAATGTCACTTGAATGAGGGGAAACCATAATGTAGATCAATGTGGGAAGCCACAATATCCATCCGAGTGTTTTCGTAGTTTGACTATAAACCTTATATTATTTAGTGTAAAGATCTAATTTTCTACTTTCTCATTTTTAAAAGTTTTTTCACATAACATGTAAAATTTGCATTTCAATATTATTTCAATGAAAATAGTGGAATCTTCTTAATAATCATGGTATTTGATTTAGTTTTATTGGCAAAAATTGTCATTAATGTCAAAGGTTGTCCAAATGAAAGGGAACAATACATATTTAACTATTCTATTTTGAAATATTATTTTTGGATTTTTCATGCCCTATTTGGATACCCTAAATTTGAATACATTTTTACTCTATTCACTTAACTAAAATGGAAGCATAACATGTATGGTAGGAAACCTTATTCCAAGATCTTTCCAATGGTATATGACACTCCTTCTAACTCCACTTGATTCAGGAGAAATAATTTTTTGAATATTCACTATACATTCTTCTAGTTTCACAAGCCAATACAACGAGTGCACAAGTCAACCTAGTCTAGAGAACGAATGCACTATAAATAGCGACAAGAAGGAGAATTTCAAGGTATTCACTCAAGCCAATTCAGATTTTTTTAAACATGTGAAGAAAAAAAGTTTTGAGGTTCATACCTCATGAGCAGGAAGCAAAGAGGAATCGATTTTGAGAGACTTTATGGGAAGGACTTTTGGCACATTTTTGAATGGTTTTGGCTTATTTTGAAAGGGCTTTTTGGCTTATTTTGGAAAGCTTTTAGGCAGACCTTTTGAAGGTTTTTGGTGTTAGTTAAAAGGTTGATTATACACATGTTCTTGAGGGATAACTTTTTCCCCTTTCAAGGTTAAATTCCATATCTGTGTAGAGGGCCTGATTCGAGTGTGGAAGGTTTAATTTCAAGCCTGTTCTAAGATAAGTGACTTGTCCCCATTGAAGTTAATTTTAGGACTAAAGTTATAGTACAAAAAAAAGTTCAACCTCAAGGTTGTTTTAAGGCCTAGATATTCTTGTGTTTGAAGGTGAGTTTCAAGTCCGTGGAGATATAACATTGTCCTTTGTTGAGGGGGTCAAACCTTGTGGAGGAGGCTAACTTCTATTCGTAAGGAGGCTAAGTTCAAGGATCATTTTTTGAGGGATGTTCTTATTCTAACAAGGTCGTGTTTAGGAAGTCGAGTACCTATGTGAAGGGAAGTGGAGTTGTTGGAATAAGGGAACACTTCATTTAGCTAATATTGACTCTTGTACAAGCTTGGCATCGATAAATCAAGGAGTTGGTGCCTCCTTTTAGTTGGTGTTGATAAATGAAGGAGTTGGTACTTCCTTTCACTTGGTGTTGATAAACTAAGGGGTTGTTGCTTCCTTTCAATTGGTGCTAATAAAGAGAGAGTTGGTGCTTCCTTTCCCTTGGTGCTGATAAATTTGAATGCACTCTTTATATATATTAAGAAAAATAATTCCAATTTTCACGTAAAAAAATTATGTTCTATATATTTATGTGCTTTTCTTTATTCATGTGGATGAAATTTACAATTTTTTGAAATTAAGAATTCTTAATAGTTATTCACCCCTCTTTTAGTATTTTTAAATATTTCAACAACTAGAATTACAGTGGGTTTTATCATAAACATTTTCACCACTGAAAGTAAATCTCAGTGAGACTCATGGATAAGGCAAGCAAAATACACTAGACATGGTTTTGCATTGTTTGACGGACAAAAATATTCCTTTCAGAGAATAAGTATGAGATTGTTCTTACAAGCACAAGCAATTGATATTTCGCAAGTTATTCTAAATGAATACAAGGTACCAACATCTACTCCAACAGATTCGGTTAGAAGAATAACCTATGAGAGTAATTCAAAGGTTATGTATGTCATTCAAGGAGGGTTGGCATGATTATAATCTGTTAAGGTTATGCATTTTTAATTAGCAAAAGAAATTTGGAACAAGATTAAGAATGTGCATGAAGGAGATGAAAAGGTAAAATGGGCTAAGCTTCAAACTTATAAGGATTGTATGAACACCTAAGGAAGGAAGATGAAGACACTGCAACATACCTTCTTCAGGTTGATGAGATTGTGAATACTATGAGAGGACTGGGAGAGAATATCACATATACAATCATCATTCAAAACATACAAATATATCTCCCAATGAGATCTAATTATGAAATATCAACTACAGAAGAAAGAAAAGATCTAGCTATGTTAAGTAGGGATGAGATACATAGAATTCTTACAACATATGAAATTTGGACAAAACAAGAAAATCCATCGAAAAGAGGAGAAAATTTCAAGGTCTCTAAGAAGACAAGGAAGAATAGGAAAAATGCGAGAAAAATCTCTAGTTGTAGTGATAATTCAGATGATGAAGAAGAAGCCAACTTTGTGAGAAAGGTTAGAAGAGGAACTAGAAAATATAAAGCTAAGGTTCTGTTAAAATGTTTTAATTTGGTAGGTGTGTTCATTATGCGTCTAAATGTCCTCTTGAGAAGGGGTAATATAGTGATGAACAAATTTATAAGAAATAAAAGAAATATAAAAAAGGAATGAAATGAAAGAACAAGGGAAAAGCCTTCAAGAACAGAAGTCTTTATTCAAGAGAACATAGTAGCTCATCTGATGAAGATGATGATAGTGACCATGATTTCGATAGAGTTCTCTTCATGGCATTAGATACTCATAATGAAAATATTGAAAACAATGAAGGAAATCATGAAGAAGAAGCAGAAGTGGATCTTAAGGAAAAATACATTAGTGCCTTATGTTATCTTAGAAGAACAAGGAAGAAAAATTTCACAGTCAAGGAGGAGGTAAAGAAATCAGAAGAATGTTTAGAATGTCCCAAGAAGAATTTTGAAGAGACGAAGAAAACTATCATAAATATGAAATGAAAATTAGAAGTAGTCATAGTGATTGAAGAAATGCTTAAGAGGAAACTAAAAGAGGAGATAATAACTAGGAATCTAGAAGTTGAGATAGTCTCCTTCAGCAAGGAAATACAAAAGAGAGATATCTAATGGAACTTTCACAATAGTACCAAAATATTGGATGAAATCATTAGCAACCAGAAACCATTTAGTGATAGGGCTAGAATAGGATATAAAAAATATATATATTGATAAAGGTTCAAGAGCTATGACGATAAGAACTGAAGAAAAGTAACGAATCTATGTTGATGTGCTCAAAGTTCCTATCAATAAGGAAGAATACATGTAGTTAAAGGATGGGGTACAACTAGAAATGAAGAAGATTCAAGAAGACATTGTCTTCAAAAGGACAACACAGCCAAGAATATTGCCTACACTCATGTACACAAATATTTTTCTTGGAGTGTGCTATAATTGTAATGATTTTGGGCATACAGTTATAAACTATGGAGTGTATACAAGGGGTAGAAATACAAGAAATATGTATGAAAATCCAGATAAATATTATGAAGGCATTTCTGGTGGAAAATATAGCAATGTTTTCAACAAAAATTATAACACCTTTGGCACTCTTAGCTATAAAACTAAATGTTACGAATGCAATCATTTTGGACACATAGCCAAAAATTCTAGAAGTGATTTGATATTTCCTTAAAGGTAACAAGGAAAGTTCATGTCCATCATGTAGGGGAACAACCAAGAAAATAAGCAGGAAAATTTGAAGGTTGAGGAATGTGGGATTTCCTTACAAGCCCAAAGAAAAAGAAGTTAATGGCATATTGATAGCAGATGATCAAAACATATTGCTAGAGATAAAAAAAAAAAATTATAACATTGAAGAATGAAAGAGAAGGATCTATCACTTTTGGGAATGATAACTCTGCTAAAACTATAGGGAAAGACATAATTAACCTTCGAAGCGAAGATGCACTGGCATAAAATGTTTTACTTGTTCAAGGTATGAAGAATAGTTTGATAATTGTTAGCCAAATGTGTGATCAGGGATGTGACACATTTCTATTCAACTCAATATAATGTGAAATAAGAAAAGAAGGATCAGATAAATTGGTTGCAACAACAATAAGAACACCAAATAACATATACATCCTGAATGATATTGGAAAGGAAATATGTTTCCTAGGAAAGGCGGATGAAAGTTGGATTTGGCATAGAATATTGGGGCATGTACACTTAGAAAATATTTTCAAGATCAACAAGAAGGAAGTTGTAAGGGGTATGCCTAAAATTACAAACCTTCAAATACTATGGGAAAGTATTGTGAGCATGAAAAACAAACAAGAGTTGAGTTCAAAACTAAGGAACATTCCACAACAAAACCACTCGAACTAGTACATACTAATCTATGTGGTCCAACATGAACAATAGGACTATATGGTGAACAATACTTCATGTTGCTTGTTGATGAGTACACAAGGATTTCCTAAGTTTGTTTTCTTAAAATAAAAAATTAGAATCTTTTGAATATTTCAAAATATTCAACTTGTTGACATTACTTCAAATTAATTCAATGACTATTCTGAAGAAAATGAAATAAGAAGGCACTTTTCAATAGCTACAACTCCTCAGCAAAATCGAGTCATTGAAAGAAAGAACATAATTGTGGAAGTGGTGGCTACCAATTTCTTGCACAAATCCAAGCTAAGTAATATCTCTTGGGTACAACAAATACATACAAATTTTCGCATTTCGAATAGAGGATTGATCAAATGCAACAATGAAAAAACTCCCTACGAGTTGTGGAAGGGAAGATTAGCTAGTGTCAAGCATTTCAAAATATTTGGAGGCAAATGTTACACAATGAGGGATGACCAAAAGTTAGGAAAGTTGAACTCTTGAACATATGAAGGCATACTTGTTGGGTATTCCTATAAAGTCAAAGCATAAAAGTGCTACAATATTAGACTCAATATTATAGTAGAAATCATAAATGTAAAAATTGATGAAACACAACTATTGAAGGCCAAGAAGGAAAGAAAAATCCAGACATCGTTCAACAATAGGGAGAGGAAGAACCACAGGAAGACTAAGAAAAAGAAGAAGAGAAACACTAAGAAGAGAAGAAACCAGAGGAAAAACAAGAAGACAGAGATAACCAACAATATTTTTAGACACCTTCTAGGACACCTAGATACTAGTTACAAAATAATCATCCACCATAACAAATCATTCAGGACAAGAATGCAATATTAGAAACCAAAAGAAGAAATCAAGAACAAACATTGAGCAAGGGATATTATCACTACTGTCCACAATTAAACCATGTAACTTTGAGCAAGATAGAAATGAATAATATTGGATCAAGGACATGGAATAAGAACTAAATTAAATAGACAGGAATGATACATGGGAAGGCTCAAGAACAAAACTGTGATTGGTACAAAATGAGTCTTCAAAAAAAAACTAAACGAATATGGAAAGGTAACTAGAAACAAAGCAAGGCTAGTGTGCAAATGATTTCCCCAATTTGAAGGGATAAAATTTGAAGAAACCTTTTTCTTGAGTAGCCAAAACGGAAGCAACTAGAATGCTCATGTCCTATGCATGCTCCAAGATTATCAAAGTGTCTCAGATGGATGAAAAATGAACCTTTCTTAATGGGGATCTAGAAGAAGAATTTTACATAGAAAAACCATAAGTATTCCTATTATCAAAAGAGGAGACAATGTTTGTAGATTGGATAAAACCATGTATGGACATAAGTAAGCCCATAAAGCTTGGTACTCAATATTGGACATATATTTGCAGCAAAAAGGATTCAAAAGGGGAAATCTCTACATAAAGGAAGATCTAGAGAATATGGTCATTATTGAAGTATACATTGATGATGTCATCTTTGGAAGTGATGATGATAGATTAATTCAAATCTTTGAAAAATATATACAGAATGAATTTGAAACTTCTTTGCTTGGGGAGTTAACTTTATTTTTAGGACTCCAGAAATCTCAGCTAGATGGAACTATTTTCATATATGAAACCAATTACATCAAAGAAATGTTAGAGAAGTTCAAAATGGAAGACTGCAACCCTGTGATCACTCTTATGGTCATTGTATTCATGTTAATTAGAGAAGAAGAATCCAAAGAAGTGGATAAAATACTCTATAGATCAATGATTAGCAACCTACTCTATGTGACAACTTCAAGGCAATATGTAATGCAAGGAGTTGGAAAGATTGCAAGACTTCAAGTAGCACTGAAGGAAACTCATGTTCTAGTAGTGAAAAGAGTCTTCAAATAAATCTAAGGAACAATAAACTTTGGTTTGTGGTATACAAAAGCAAAGGAATTAAAACCAGTAGATTACGCAGATGCATATTTGGATGGAAGTATAGATGACAAAAGAAGTACAAGTGGAGCAACCTTCTACTTGGGAGACTATTTAGTATCCTGTTTAAGAAAGAAGAATTCTTCAGTATCCTTGTCTACAAGAGGAGAAAAATATATTGCAGTAGTAGCATGTGGTAATGAAGTCCTCTAGATGAAGCAAACATTGCAAGAAATACAAGTAAAATATGAGGAGCTTATTGCAATACTCTGTGACAACACTATTGTAGTAAACATCTCCAAAATCCAATGATGTATTCCAATACGAAGCATATTTCTATCAAGTTTCATTTTCGAAAGAAGCAATTTGCATAAGAAAAAATTCAAGCAAGATTATGTTGGGATGAGGAAATATATTGCAGAAATATTGACCAAACCACTTCCTAGAGTGACATTTGAATATCTGACGTAGAAACTAGGAGCAGTTTCAGCTCCAAATTGATTTGCACAATATTCAACAAGGAAATAAAAAGGGAGAGACTATGTTGGGGTGAGTTACCATTTTCGATTGATTTCAAAAGAGGGGGGGGGGGATATCAAAAAACATAAATACAATGACAACATGATCAAAAGGGGAGTATGATTGTTTGCACCAATGAAATTGGGGATACTATTCAAAGAAGCTGCCATTGATATCAAAGGTTGTCCAAATTAAAGACAAATTTGCATATTCGAAAAGCAAATTTCAAAATGTCTTTTTTTTTCTATTTTTAATTCCCTAATTGGATGCGCTATATTTCAATGAATTTTTACTCCAAATATGTTGCTCAAATGGAAGCATAACATATATGAATGGAAGGTTTACTCAACACCTTTCTAATGCTATATAGTACTCCCTATAACTCCTCAAGGTTGAGGTAAAATAAATTTTCAAATATTCACAATACATTCTACCTATTAGGCATGCCGATCTAGCGTCTAGACAAGCTCGATTAGCCACTAGAGAGCTCAACCTAGTCTAGACCTTGAATGCACAATAAATAGGTGCGAGAAGGAGAATTTCAAGCTACTCTCTTAATTCAGTTCAATTCTATTCAAACATGCAAAGAAAAATAGTTCTAGGGTTCATACCTCATGAACGAGAAGTGAAGAGGAGTTGCTTGGGAGAGATTTTCTTGGAAGGATTTTTGTTTTTCACACATATTTAAATGGTTTTGGCTTATTTTGGAAGGTTTTTTGGGCTTATTTTGGAAGTATTTTTGGAACACCTTTTGAAGGTCTCTGACCTTGGATAGAAGTCTAGTTGGAAAAATATACTTGAGGATCAAATTTTGTAATAGTTGTGGGTTGAAATTTCATGTATTAAAGGATAATAAAGGAAAAATAAGACCAAGGTCATAAGGTACATATTCCAATATGAATGGTGTGAAAAACATCCTAGTGGGTGTCACTTTCCGTTTATCAAGGGTTAAGTAAATTGGCAAAGGAATTGTTCAAGGAATGAGGCATTAATTTGAATTTACTTTTAAAATTAAAGGAAAATATGAGAAAATGGAGATGAAGGGTCACAAATTTTCATGAGAGGGAAAAATGAAGGAAAATGTAGAAAATAGAGACATGAATGATAAAAAGTCATCTGAGAATCAGTTGACAAATTTTGCGCAGTTTTAGAGCAAGTATAGCAAAAGAAAGAGGGCAAGCACTTGAACAAGCAAGCAATGCAAGGAAAAGGAAAAGGAAAGGAAAGCAAGGAGCATGTTGGATCAATACCTTCAGCAGGAAGATGGTGTAGGTAACAGTTTGCATGTGTGATTTCCTAGTTGAGGTGTGAAGGCATGGTATGTGCATTCCATTATTTGGTTCAGTTGTTGTCATTGGCATGGGTTTTCCGAGATTGACAATGGTTTCATCTTTGTCTTACCATTTCCTGGATATCCATGGTGTGATGGAATTATTTTCTTGGTTAAGCTTTGGATCATTGAAAGGCTTTGGAACTAGGTGAGGTGGTCTTAGGAAAAGTCCCAATGGTTGGGGGTGGATATGATTTAATCTATGTGAATCCCTTGACAGGTTGGTGGAGACAGGAAAATTCCTCAAGGTAATAGTGAAGAAACTCTGAGGCATGCAAGATTATTTTGGGTTTTGTGATCTCTTGACAATTTTTGGTGAGATCGTGGTAGCCTGATGGTGGATCTGGTTTAATATTTTGGAAGCCATGATTGCTTATGTCTTTTGATTGCACATTCATGCTTGGAATATGGTACAAGGGTGATTGGATAAAAGAAATATTTGGTTCATCCCAATCTATGGTCGGGTGGGACATGAAAGTCCCTTACTTGGTTGGATTTTGCATTAGTTGATAAGAGCTATTTAACTATTGTATTCTATGTGCGTTTATACTTTATTTTTTGATGATTTTGATGTTGTTATGTCATGGTCAATAATATGGTTATATGTTTGTTATAACCATGGATTTGTAATGTGCTCTAGCTATAGCTTTGTTAAGGATTTGATAAGTATTTGATGGCTAATGAATGCAAGGTCTAACAAGCATTATTGAAGCTATTATGATAGGCCATTAGGCCTTCTTAGTGATTCCTATATAAGTTTCAAACTCTTATGATCAAATATGCATTAATGAACTATAGTTTAGATGTTAACCATATGTTTGAGGAAATGAATGTCATGGTTAGGCCTAGTTAGGTCAAATTCTTGTTCAAGTTTTGTATTAATAGCATTGTCATTATGTCATTTATCATTCTTAGCAGTTACATGTAATTTTGGGTGGTGGTTTGGAGGTTGGCCTAGAAAGGTATATTAGATATCGGGATTGTACCCTTTGAACTAAAAATTTTGGGTTATATTTGCAAGGAAGGAATCTTGTGCATGTGGTTGGAGGGTCATAATCAACCCTTGTAGGCTTGCGGATGCGGTTGTGGTCCCATGTTAGTGAAAAATCTATCTAGATCTGGGATTGCTTATATGTGGCGGTTCGTTGACCCCTGAGTGTCCTGTAAGCCTTGAGAGATGTTTCTTAGTTTTCAATTGTCAGCCTCACTTCCTTAACTAAATCTTGGAGGTTGGGTCATGTCATAGTGGCACTTCACTTCAAATTTACCCAGAGGGCTTGCAAAATTGAGTAAATGTGGGGAGGGAGGTGTTACAATGTGCTATCAAAGTGATTTTTGTTCTCTTTGGGTGATATCTGATACCATTCTGTTGTATCAAAGAATGGTCCAAACGCTTGGAATTGATGGGATAAATGCATATGCTTATGCATGCATAGGACGTCAGATATGCATCGGGGTGGTCATGATTTAGTTTGTATCATCATGATTGTATTGGTATGTTATGATGCTGATATCTTGGCCGAGATGGAGTAGGAGATGTAGATCATCAGAGCAAGGTTAACACACTGAACCTCGGGGCAGGAGAAAATCACCAAACAAGTTTCTATGTTGGGCATGCATGTATGCTGGTTAATCGTTTTTATAGGCATTTTGGTTATTTACATGCCTACCATTCTATGACTGTTGTGGTTACATGTATGAAATATGTTAGTTAATCAGTGTGGTCATATGCACATGTGTCAGATAATCATGAATGATAGTAACTTTTTGTTATATCCATTGTGTTCATATACATGATTATTATGGCCATTGTAGCTAAGATATTGATGTTATTATGTATGATGCTAATTTGGATTGGCATGTGCAGATGGTTATGGTTATGATATTAAGGTATGAGTCGATATACTTGTGATATTGTGTCATACTAATCTAGACCAACTTGTGCAGATATGATAGCCTCCCCTGAGATACATTGAGGTATGAGTTTGATTATGTCGTCTATTTTGTGTATTTAACATGTTATATTTATAGGTTGTTTGATTAATTTCATGACATAAGTATGTGTCTATAATATTTCATGAAAGAATGTTCTTTTTTTAAGACGGTTGTACTAAGACAATATGTGCTGAGACAGTTGATATGCACTTGAGTGCAAGTGGGTGCTAGTTGTAGTATTATGACTAATGACTATGAGATAATTGAAAATTATGACATCGTTGGTAGTCTTGGTAAAGTTTGATTTCAAATTAATAGACACGATGTATTGATTTTTGGAACATGTGACTAACATGTGTGAACAATTGCAAGACAACACACTTGGTATTAGCATGACAAGGTGAGAGTTGATTTGTTTATATAGCTAACAACTCAGTGATGTGATACAATGTAATAAGACTCAATTATAGGAAGGAAATAGGTAAAAGAAATGAATTGGGTGAAAATTCCTTTGGCTATGTTTGGAATCTGTAATTCCAAATGAATGAGTACTTTGCATGAATACAAGAAGTCTTCTTAACTTTGATTTTGTCTGACATTATGTGGACATGTGCTATATTCATGAACATTTATTTGAGAGGTATAATAGTTGTTTTCCAGTGATGGATGCATCCTTCAAGTAATTGGAGTCCCTTGAGAGATGATATATGTATGTGTTCAGCTACAGGTTAGCAGGCTAGGTACAACAAGGCAAGGTAACGAGTGTATTGTTATGTTTATTTATGCACTGAAAGTTAGGTGTTTATGGAAAAATGATGTAGAGGATTGCATGGAAAAATAAATTTCCATGAAGTCTTGAAGAAGGCTCATGTTGAGCTTTCCCTCAGAAATGCTACGAACCCATGGGGATTAATTCGTGGTGTGTGTTGCTAGTTTTGTGCTTTCGGTGCTTTGTGATTTGCTTGTGCTTGATTTTCAATTTTGTTTATGCGTGGTCCCTAGCCAAGTCACTTTATTTTCCTGTCGTATTAATATTGTTTTTCCATGGCTTTCTTTTCTTCGCTTCTTTTTCTTTCCATTATGTTTTGAGGGTCTTTGGAACTGGTTGGGGAACAAGGAAATTTAATGGAGCTTGGGGGGAGCTGAATGAAACCCAACAGGAAATGTAAGATCCAAATGAAGCCTAAGCTAGTTGAAGGAAACAATATGATAACTAGTTTGATTGGTTGGTTCTACTGGGGTAAATGGATGGTGGAAGGATAATCATGAGAAAGGTAACAAGAAAGGTAATATAAATGGATTTTAGGAATCAAATTCCTTGGCTATGTTGGGAACTATTGTTCTTAATGTTTTGTATGTTGTGCATGAATAATGTGAGTTATCTTAACCTTGACATTTGATATTCTGTAATTGTGTTGTGATTATGATTGTTGATGTCTATATATGTATATGTGTATATATGTATCTAGGTATGTCATTATCTGACAGGATTGTCAGGGATCATAATTGATTTATGTTGAGGTTTATATCTATATATCTATGTATGTATGTCATTGTCTAATAGGATCGTCAAGGATCATGCTTGTGGAGGAATGATTGCTTATGTAAGTGAATGGAATCAAGAGGTTATTTTTTTATGAGGAATCAAGTGGGCATAGTAGTTATGATAGATCTACAAGGTTAGTATCATGTGAACATGAATTGAAATTATGTCCTTACATTGTGCCTATGTTTATGTTATGGTAGGTAATATTGAGGGATGCATCAACGGACTGAAAGAAGCATCACCCGTGACATGTTGGGACAAGCATGGATAGTGGAAAGACACTACAATCAATGTTTCTTGGTAGATACATTATTGTCATTGAATGTGCAGTACTATTGTTGTGTACATGTGGTGCCATGTACATGTTGTAGATATGGTGTTGCGTACATGTTGTGCGGTTGGCGTTGTGTACATATGGTGTTGTGTACATATTGTACATGAGGTGTTATGTACATACTAAACACGTGATGTTGTGTATATGTTGTGCAAGTGTGTTGTCTACATATGGTGTTGTGTACATATTGTGCATGTAGTGTTGTGTACATGTGGTGTTGTGTACATGCTTTGCAAGTGGTGGTGTGTACATCTGGTGATGTGTACACATTGTGCAGGTGGTTTTATGTACATGTGGTGTTGTGTGCATGTGGTGTTGTGTACATGTTGTGTAGGTGGTGATGTGTACATGTGGTGTTGTGTACACATTTGACAGGTGGTGTTGTGTACATGTGGTGTTATGTACACATTGTGTAGGTTGTGTTGTGTACATGTGATATTGTGCACATGTCGTACATGTTGTGTTGTGTATATGTGGTATTGTGATTTAGGTATTGTGTAGTCATTGTGTCACAACATGTGTATTCGTTTTATTGTATGGTTTCTACATATATGTATTGTGTTTTACACCAGGTGTAGGTGCATGTGTCGTGTTGTACTCTAGATGTAGTTGTGTGTGTTGTGTTATACACTATGTGTATGTGTTGTACAATGTGATGGGACAAATAGGTATGAGACTGTCCGTGCCCTATTTGTTGATATTGAGGGTTGAGGAGGTTTAGTCTCTGGATTCCCTTGTTGTTGATATTGAGGGTTGAGGCGGTTTAGTCTTTGAATGCCCTTGTTGTTGATATTGAGGGTTGAGGTGGTTTAGTCTCTGAATGCCCTCGTTGTTGATATTGAGGGTTCAGGTGGTTGAGTCTCTGGATTCCCTAATAGTTGATATTGAGGGTTGGTGTGGTTTAGTTTGGGACACCCTTGTTGTTGATGTTGAGGGAGGAGATGATTTAGTCTCTGAATTCATTTGGTGCTTTGAAGAGAGGAGAGGGCACTAGTTGCTTTCCATGTTTGGAAACTGATCTAGTGTGTGTATGTGGTTCAAGAGAAGAGAAGGCATTGGGAGTTTGCTGAGTTTGGAAACCAATTCAGTGTGTGTATAGAAAGTACAAAGAAAAAAGGAAGAAGCAAAGAAACATTTCAATGATAAGCATCAATATTCTATTTTAGTTTTTGATTATGCATATGATCTATGATTCTGACTTATGATGGTTGCATTTGATCTATGATTATGATTTATGATGGTTTCATGTGACTTATAATTCTATTTTATGATGTTTGTGTTAAGAGCTAACCGGATGTGATATGTTTAAACATGATGTGTTGATCAAAGGGCTAGTTTCACTTGTTGTGGCAAGAGGTAAACATAATTCCAAGTTTTCCTTATTGATGGGCCACCAATGAGGTATGATTTAAATTTATTTAAATTCCTTTTTAATCTAATGGAAATTATGTGCTTGGTATAATAAAGTAGGGAAATGCCCAGTTTGGGGTGGTTGGAACTGACTACAAGAATTGACAACAGTGACAAAAGGAATTGGAACATGAAGTAATATGTTGGTAAACCATTTAGGACAAGGGGCATTATGGGACATTGGTACCCAAAAGTGTCCATTGATTTTCGTGAGCATGTTATGATCGATATGTTGGTTATCATGGAAGCAGATGCCTTGGTTTTTGGACCTTCCGATGCATGGAAAATATGCCAAGGGATGGACTACATGAGAAGGGGATGTTGAGAACTTTGAAGGTGAGTGACTGCATGGAAGGGGTGACCAAATTTCATGAGGGACTTTGTAGTAGAGAAGGGAAGGTTTGGGAATTAATTTGTTTTGGTCATTAGCATTGCTAAATGGAATTAAAATCGCATTGGGAGTGTTCCCTAGAATAATGAGCTGGTAACTGTTCATTGAGGGAACATGTAGCGCAAGGTTCGTACCACTAAATATTGGATGAAGGTTTGACTTTGGTAGTGGATTATGGATTTCCTGGGAAGGAGGTGAATCTTGGTATTAGTTTTAGGGTAGAGATGTGAGCCTCTAGATTCCTTGTTGTGGATGCAAGTTTAAAATTCTTTTATGTACTAGTTAGAGAAAATTTGCATATGTATATATGTGTATTTTATTGTGATTATTGTATCGAGTTAGATTTATAAATCTCCATGAACAATATGGTTATTTTCTAGTTGAAGCAAATGTTCAAGAGTATATGTGGTTTTTATTGTAAATAATTTAATGAGCTATGTTATAAAGATCCAGTAAGCAGTATGTTTATTGTTTTTCAATGAGATGTCATGTAAATACTGGATTGATCTAGATTATAAACCTCCATAGAAAATATGTTTTGTTTTCACCGGTTCACTGGTCATAGCTATCATAAACACCAAGAATAGTGTTCTTCGAAGGGGGGTGGGGGGGTTTGTAACAACCCTGGGTTAAAATTTTATGTAATAAAGGATAATAAAGAAAAAATAAGACCAATGTCATGGGACACCTATTCCAACCTGAATGGTGGGAAAAGCATCCTAGTGGGTGTCACTTTTAGTTTATTAAGGTCTAAGGAAATTGACAAAGGCATTGGAAAAGGCATAAGGAAATAATTGCCACTTATTTCTAAAAATAAAGGAAATTATGAGAAAAGGGATATGAAAGGTCACAAATTTGCATGAGAGGGAAAATTGAAGGAAAATGAAGAAAAATAAGGAAAATATAGACATCAATGATAAAAGGGCACTTGAGAATCAATTGACAGATTTTGCCTAGCTTTAGAGTAGGTGTAGCAAAGGAAAGGGAGGAAGAACTTCAAAAATAGAGAAAAGGAAAGAAATGGACAAGCAAAGGAAAGCAAGGATAATTTTGGATCAATGGCTTCAGTTGGAAGGAAATGAAGATAACAGGTTGCATGTGTGATTTCCTATCTGAGGTGTGAATTCATGGTACGTGCATTCAGTTATTTGGTTCATTTGTTGTCACATGCATGTGTTTTTCCTAGTTTGAAAATGGTTTTAGTCTTTCCTTTACATTTCTTCGATAGTGGTGGTGTGATGGGATTCTTTTCTTGGTTGAGCATTGGATTTCTAGAAGGTTTTGGATCTAGGTGAGGTGGTCTCACGAAAATTCCAAAGGGTTAGGGTTGGAGGTGGTTTAATCTATGGGAAGCATTTAACAAGCGGGTGGAGACTAGCAAATCTTTGAAGGTAATGGCGAAGAAACTTTGAGGCATCCAAGATTTTTTTGGCTTTGTGATCTCCTACCCGATATTGATGAGATCATGGTAGCCTGAGGGTGGAGGTGGTTTAATCTCTGGGAAGCCCCAGTTTTTTTTGTCTTATGTTCCCATATTCATGCATAGAATAAGGCACAAGGGTGATTGGATGAAAAAAGATTTGGTTTAGCTCAATCCATGGTTGGGTGGTATGTGGAACTCCCTGACTTGGTTGGATTTTTCATAAGTTAATAAGATTTATTTTCCTATTTTATTCTACGAGCAATTACACTTGATAGTTTGATAATTTTATGGCTATTATGTCACGGTTAATATCAAGTTATATGTTGGTTATAATCATAGATCTGTAATGTGCTCTAGCTATGGCTTTGTTCAGGATTTGGTCAGTATTTTATGGTTAAATAATGCATGGGCTAACAAGTGTTATTACATCGATAATGAGAGGGAATTAGAACTTCTTGGTGATTCTTAGATAAGTTTCAGACTCCTAAGATCAAAGATGCATTCATGACTTCTAATTTACATGTTCACCATATGTTTGAAGAAATGGTTGTCATGTTTAGGCCTAGTTAGGTCAAGATCTTATTAAATTTTTGTATGAATAACAATTTCATTATGTATTTTATCATTCTAAGGAGTTATAGGCAGTTCTTGGTAGTTTTCTAGAGGATGGCCTGGAAAGGTCGCTCGGATCTCAGCAGTGCACCCTTTCAACTGAATATTTTGGGCTATAAATTTAGGAAAGAAATCTTATGTGTGTGGTTGGAGGGTCATAACTACACCCTTGTAGGCTTGTGCATGCGATTGTGGTCCCATGTGAGTGAAAAAACTATTGATCTAAATTTTTTGTCACTTGGGGTGCTCCTTTGGCCCTTGAGTTTCTTATAAGACTTCAAGGATGTTTTTAAGTTGTTAGTTGTTGGCCCCACTTCCATAAGTAAAGATTGGAGGTCGAGGCATGTCATAGTGGCACTTCGCTTCACATCTACCTGAAGGGCTTGCAAAAACAGGAAAATGCGGGGATGGAGGTGCTACAAATTCTATCTTATTTTAAGCTTGAATTTCATATTTATATGGTGGTCCAAACTCCGGTGTGGAAGTTTAAGTTTCAGGCCTATCATAAAGTAGTAACCTTTACCCATTGAGGTCAAATTTTAGGGTTGAAGTTTTGGTACAAAGAAGGCCAAAGCTAGGATTGTTTTAAAGGACAAAATTTTTGTGTGTTGTAAGGTGAGTTTCGGGTATGTTTTTGAAGATATAAATTTTTTCTCTATTGAGGAGGCCAAACATTGTGGAGGAGGAAGAATTCTAGAAGTTGAGTTCTAATTTCTTTACAGTTGAGTTTAGGTGCATTAAATTCCAATTTTTAGTGCTAGTTCTATAGACAAGGAGCTTGAATTCAAGGACCATTTATTGAGGGAAGTTTTTTTCCAAGAAAGTTATGTTTGGGAAACCAAGTGCTTGTGTGAAGGAAAGAGGATTAGTTTCTAGGAGGGTAGACTTTCTTTGACGAAAATTGTGTTGTCGCTGCGATCAACACCCTCCAAAATTTTTCTCACAGTTGAATTTTGGAACCTACTAAGGATATTACGATCTGTCACTCTATGGTTTCTCCATGGTCATTAGATGTTTTGAAAAGTCTTTAAGTAGTCACCCTCATTTCAAACTATCAAGTCGCACACAAATGCTTGATCTCAAGTGGGTTCATGAATGCACTTCCTTTATACAACCTTGGAAAGGCATAGCACCATTCATTAAGATAGTTCTTGTGTGATGCTCAACTCATGTTGAAAGTCAGTGAGAACTTTAATTTACAATTCCCCTCACTTTTTACCTTTGAATTTCTATTTTGGTTAGTTTTCTCAACTGTCATCTTTTGTGCATTTTCTCTTCACAAATGTCACTTTCACATTTGTAGCTTTCATTTTGACCTAATTTTACTTTAATAAGTGTCATTTTCATGTTATCTTTTCTCTAGAATGTGTTGCTTTCACATTAATTCACATTTTGCAAGTGCCATGTTATGTTTTCCTCATGTCACAGGATTCACTTTTGTGTTTTCACTGTTTCATGTGTCACACCTTTTCACATCAATACAAGTTAGCTTTGGCATACTTTTTTACATTATATAGTATTATATATAATTGGAACATGCAACAAACAATCCTATATCTTAGTGCACATTTTTGTCATAGTCGCTGCATTTGTCGTAACTTGGTTTCTAAGTGTTGTAATGTGTCATTTCAACTGTCACACTTAGATATAGATGTCAATTTGTTGTTGTTTTAAGGTATGACCATTGTTCATGAGTCATTTGCATTCCATTGGCTTGTATTGATTAAATTTATGTGTGTGACCTATGTTTGAGTCATGTTAGGATGAATTTCTTTTTCTTACTCTACTAGTCCCACACTTAGCCATTATAAGAGCTCTGGTTGGTCCTTCAACCCGGCACGAGTTTAAAAGGCATTGATCCTCTTAATAGGTGATAATTGAAACTTATTCATGAGCCTCATTAACATATATTTCCTCATATACTCGTGCACTAAGTACTTTCCAAGGTACCCCCCTCTGACAATGCATTAATAATTCCTAAGGATGAGTCACCTAACCTTGTATTGCCTCCCTTAGTGAAAAGCACATTCCAAATGAACAAGTATCCACTATTGGAGAAAACTGCACCCTTCTAAGCCTGCATGTGCTTCAAACCAACAAAGAAAACTTTGATGCTCAATGAAAAAGTTCACTTTATAAGAACAAGGACCTTATTTCCTCTAAAAATTGCACTATGGAAAAACAAGGACATTATTTCCTTAAAAAAGAGCACTTTGAGAGCCTGATTACAGTTCCAAAAAATGAACACACTTTGTGACTATGATTGCACTCCTTTGACTTGAAGAAATATTCCGTCATTGAGAACATGGCACACTCACGAAGCATGAGGCTCCATTCTTCTATTAGAGTTCATGGCACACTAACAAAACATGAATATTAATTCTTCTCCTAGAGCGCATGGTGCACTCACAAAGAATGAAGCCTTAGAGTGCATGGCACAATTAAGAACCATGAATCTTCATCCTTACCTTTAAGAACATGGTGCAATAATGAATTTTGGAGCTTGAGCACACTCCTTCGAAACAAAAATGTGTGCCCTATTTGAGCACATCAGCACATACTGAAGGATTGCGTGTTTCTCCTTCATCTCTTATGAGTGTGCCCTCTTATTATCTTTGAGTGCATGAGTGCAACTTGAAGGCCAAAATGCCTAAAGCCTCACTCTTTCATCTCTTTAGAGTGTTCCCTTACACCCTCCATGTTCTCTCTCTATTTCTTAAGTGCATAAGTGAACCTTGAAGACCTCTTGTGAGCCTTGATGAGTTTTATTGTGCCCTCCTAGTCAATCCTTTTTTTCTAACCCACTTGCAGGCCTGTCATGAGCATACTTGATTCCATAAGCTAGGTAGTGATAGAATAGATGTTTTAACTAATTTTGTCTCATCATGAATGATTTTAATTGGATGAAGTACCTTCCTATCATGAAAAGGTGATGTTCAATAGTAGATAGCAAGGAGAAAGTATAGAGAAACACCTATGGAGAAAAAAAAAGAAAATAAACCTATCATGGAGACATGAAACAGATCATAAATCGAGATAGAAAAAAGACATTGCATGATGAGTCAACAAATTCAGATATTGATAAAACACACTTTGGAGGGTGAAGATAAGAAACAAAGTAAATCCTTCATGAAGATGAAACGTAGATCATATCCACCATCAAGGGTGCAAGATGAAGGAACAAGGAAGACAACTAGGCATTGCCATCTCACGATGAAGTCCGTGTCATCATTATTAAGTTTTCACTTGTACAAATGTCATCAAAATGTTTAATATGTGTCCATGTGTCATGCCACACAATCATGTGGAATGTAATGATGTCTATTCAAGTAAAAGTACAAAATGTAATGTCTGGAAGTCCAAGAGTCATATGTGGACAAAATGTCTTTAGGAGAAGTCCAAAAGTCATTATAAGTTCAAGAGTCGTTTAGAATTCCAAAAGAACATTAGAAGTCCATGATTCGTTAGGGTAATTCAAGAGTCATGGGGATATGAAAGGTCATTCCCCTAGTTGTAAAATAAATCTCATAACTCAAGCAAATGGATTTTGGAGGCTTGGGCTTTCAAGAGATAGTATTGGATTATTTCTTGGCATAATAGA
This sequence comes from Pinus taeda, assembly GCA_000404065.3. Classification (NCBI taxonomy): domain Eukaryota; kingdom Viridiplantae; phylum Streptophyta; class Pinopsida; order Pinales; family Pinaceae; genus Pinus; species Pinus taeda. The sequence continues at coordinate 64,633 of APFE030745407.1, forward strand.
GAAAACTATTCGTTGGAGAAGAAATAATTCACTTAATGTTCCATTATTGGAACTAATGCATCATTAATGTAACTGTGTACTTGGATATTTCACCTAATATTGAAGCTCTAGGAGCCAACACATTTTCATGCATGTATTGCAAATGTTTTAGGACTATTCTTTGGATGTTTACAATATATGTTGTGTTAATATGCACTAAAGAAATTGAACTATTTTTGTCACTTTGGTACTGATCTTGTTGAATGTATACTGTATTCACTTAATAATCATTATGTGAACTATTTCACTAATGAATCTTTTTAAGCTCTTATGTGTCTCTCTTAGGTTAGTACTATTACTTCCTTCTACAGGCTCACTTTTTGTCTCCCCTTTGTGAAGGTCTCTTTTTACACATTGTAATCAATGTTTCACAGCTTCAACTTACTTTCTTATTCAAGTTTTATGTATATAATCTCTTATGTTATCGATTGAAACCAAGATGAACCTTTGTGTTATGATGGCCAGATTGATACTCCAAATGGATATCCTACTCCAAATGGTGTGAGGTATGTTTAGGACTTCACATCAAGGAAGCCTCTTGTTTGTTGGCGATATCAAACACCATCAACATATTGACTCTTGTACAAGTTTTGGTGTTGATAAATTATGGCGTTGGTGCTAATAATTTAAAGAGTTGGTGCTTCCTTTCAGTTGGTGTTGTTACACTAGGGAGTTGGAGCCTCCTTTCAATTAGTGATGATAAATTTGAATGTACTATTTGGGTCATAACATGTAGTTGGGTTACACTTTTTGGCAAAGCGAGGGCGTGTTTTGGAAAAAAGAAGGAAGCTTTGTCAAAAAAATTGTAAGCACTTGATTGACATGTTTAAGGGCTTAAACATATCTTAGTCGACCATTTAAAGAATCCCTCAATTGATCTCCTTTGTAACTCAAGTTAGGAGCTCGATCGAGTTATGTTATTAATAAAAGTTGGCCCGTTGTTAGTGAATAAAAACTTTTTAAATGGCTCGATTGATCTATAAGCTCGATCGAGCCATTGGTTAACCATGTTCATGGCTAGATTGAGGGTTTCTTTAAGCCTCGATCATGCTATTTCAATTTTGAATGCAAGTGCTCAATTGAGCTTCTGAGGTCCTAAAAATCACAGTTTTAACAACCATTCTATAGATTTTTCTGTGACACCATTTTGTACCCTATCAGATTTAGGGCATAATTTTTCCTTAAGTGACAAATGAGATCATGTTGAATTTTTGAAATAATCCTTTATCCGATGACATGTGAGCTTGACACTTTCGAGTTCATATGATATTTTTCATCTGATTTATATATATGTATATAATATATATATATATTATACACGCACACAAACACACATTTTAGACTAATTTATGCTACATGAACACATGCATACCTCTTAAGATGTGTGGAAATTTGCAAGGAAAAACATTTCATTTAATGGAAATTTGATAAATCATATGACACTAAAAAATTTTGCAAAAAATATTATTAGGAAAACAACGTAATTCTTGGCAAATTGTGTTTCTACTCTGAATCAAAATTTACAATGCTTATGTCAGTTTTAAGGGCTTCAATTCGATAAAAGAGAAAAAAAGTAAAAAATGATTGCCACATTTGGCCTAAAAGTGTAAGTCATCTTTATGCAATCACCAATTTATATATATTAAGAAAATCATTCAATATTTTTCACTTGCTTTGGGCTTGCAAATAAATATCTCTATGCTTTGTATGTTTATGTGTTTTTCCTTATATATGTGGATACATTTATAGATTTTTGAAGTGAAAAATTGTTATTTCTCATTCACCCCTCCCCCCTCCCATTAGCATTGCTAAATATTCCAATAAGTTATTTATATTATGAAATTTGTAGTTGTGATATTTTAGAGAAACTTAAAGGAAAACTATTTTACCTTACAATTCATCAACAATTACAAAAACCATATAAAATTATTAGAAATTTGAATATTTTGACAAATATATCACCAAAAATGTTATAGTTTGAATATTAGGGAAGTAAGATTCACCAAGGCTTCTAAACCATAAAGCAAATTTCCATCCTTAAAATTTTCCATGACCCTCTTTTATGCATTAAGTGCCTTATGAAAGCTGAAACAATTTTAGTATAAGCCTTTTATCATTCATGATAATTATGTTATGGAAAACATAAAATATTAATAATCAATTATTTAAAAATAATAAATAAATTTAAGTTATATCCATATTAAAAATTATAAAATTATAAATAAAACTTTTAGAATATAACAATAAAGAAGAGAATAAAATTACAAAATTATGTAATTAATAACAAAGTAAAGGAATGTTAGAAAAACATAACTAACTTCATTCTTCATAATGACCTTTGTGTTTATATCATTGTATATTTTATGAAAAGGAAAAAAAATAAAAATGAGGAGAAATAATTTTATTATTATTCTATTAGATAAGCATGTTGTTCATGCTTCTAGGTTTTGCTGAGTCAAAGTCCTATTTGGATGTATTATAAAGAAAGAGGAAAATATATTTTTTTAAATGTGTAATTTGGGTCAAAAACCCCTCTAGATTCCAAGTCGACCTACCTATCAAGTTGGCCCAACCCCAAAATACATGTCTATTCCAACCCCTCTAGATAGTATAAATAGAGGATGATTTGAACTCATTTGGACACACAAAAATCGCTCAATTGGTTTTAAATTTCTTAGAAGGATGACCTAAGTTTGATGCTAGAGAAGGGTTTGCAGAATTTTTGACTCATCATATCTTCGAATGAAGATTTATTGTTTCTCTCCTGTTCTTGATTAATTTACTATATAGAAAGAAGGCTTGACTTGGAATCTAGAAGCCTAGCACTTTTATGTGGTTATGGGTTTTGGATATATCACTTTGATCGAATTATATAAGAAGATAGTTTTTTTTTTTGGGTTTTCCCCTTGGAGGGGTTTTACCCTATCTTTGAGCCTATATCTTGTGTTATTTTATCTTTTGTGATATTCATGTTTCAATTATGGTAAAGCTTGATGAAAGAAGGAAAACATAATAATAAAAAAATGCCAACAAACTTAAGTAATTATCATGTAAAGAGATATATAACCTGAATCGTAACCCTTCCAATTTCTCAACATGGTATCAGAGATAAGGTTTGGATGAGGAGGCTTGATGTTCACTTTGTTGGCAGTTGAATTAAAGTATGATGCATCTTGTAGCTTGACATGAATTCGTTCTATATTCCTAGGTGAACATTATAGTGTTCTACAATGATATTCTATGTTTAATTAATAATGTCTCACTCTTCAATGTTGGGACTTGATTATATATTAGTGTGGCTCTTTGATTCAGTCTTATATGACCGAAGCTTGAGGCTCGATTCATATTCGGTCAAACATGTTCTATATTATTGTAGCTTATATCTCTGAGGTTCTATATGGATCTCATCTATGGTCGGTGGCTATATCTTGCAATTATAGTTGTTGGATATGTTGCATCACACGTGGAACAATTTTGTATGACTGTAATGATCTTAAACCATAGTAAAAATCTCTCTCCATCATTATAATAATCTCACTTCACTAATATTTCATTGTCATCATCTCACGATGGTGACAATATGATACACTGTGAATGGTCTTCATTTATTTATATAGTAGATGGTTGATATACTTTGTGGTGAAGGTTCACTGCATTACATCAAAAGATCATTGTCTATATTATGGCTCAAATATATATTGCATAGGCCCCTTATGATTATATATTGACCTTATTCTATCGTCGTTTCTATTTTTGAGTAGCCTCGCATGAATCAGATGTGTTGGACATTGGATAAACCAACACTCCCTATGTGTTTTACGACATGTGATTAAACACCTCTCATGGATTCATTAAATATGGCGATGTGTTTTTTTCTAGCACCTACAGGTTTTGGTGTAGCGACAATTGTGATTCCAGCAAGTGGTATCAAATCCAAAGGTCTTGCATCCAAATCACACCTGACTCACACTATGGGGGAGACTGTTGGAAATTAGATAACCCTGCAATCCTCGTGTGTTTTACGATATGTGCTTAACCACCTCTCATGGATATGTTAACTCTAATAATGTGCCTTTTTACTAACACCTACGGGTTTTGGTGTAGCAACAATTGTGATTCCAACAAGATGACATCTCCTATATCTTGTTTATGGTTATGACACATACTGCTAAGATTTTACAAGAAATACTTTACAAGAGGACTCATACCTATCTTTGTATGGATCAATAGAGATCCATAATACGTTATAGCTCGTGTGGCTTACTCTAAAATACAAATCATAGTGATTTATTGATCTAGACTTAAACCAAAACGCAACAAAATACAGAGATGACCATATACACAAAGATGCAGTGGAAATAATACTTCATTTCATTAATGGAAAATAATGAAATATGCTTACAACTAGAAATGGAAATAAACCAGCTAAGGAGATGGTAGCTTATCTCTAAGAAGATATGTGGTGGCTACGTACCTCTGAACTATGTTACAATGAGGCTCGAAGGCCTATTTATTGTTGAGAAACAATGGAAAACCTTTCACATCCCGAAACGTAACCCTAGAAGATGAAACGCCAAATTGTGGGCCCCATTTGGGTAAATTGGTACATCAATTTCCCGGGGTGGTAACTTTGGCATACGATCTTTGTTTGACGCGTACAATAGCTCATTAGAAAGATCTATCCGAGCACTACCACTTTGGGAGGAAACATTTGTCCGTGGACCCATGTTGCCTCAGATTTCCCAAAAAACGTCGTTTAGAGCCTCAAAACGGATCTAGAAGTTCACGACCCAAAAAATTGCTAAAAATAGTAAATTGTGCTACAATTTAAGAAAATAAAAAAGTTAAAAGAGACAGTTGTGGGGGTTCAAATGGGATAGGTGGGTGGCCACGAACATCCACCTGGATAACTCCTCCCCCCTTAGGAAGCAATGGTCCCCATTGCATTGAGTTCCTCCATCTACTGAACTTTTTCTGCACTTTCTGATGTGTCCAATAATGGTGGGAAGCATGGTCGATGATGGTCCACATTGAACACTTGGTGCAGGTGAAGGAATGGAGGAATGTTGTGCTCCAAAGCATTTTTCCCCACAGGCTTGGTACTACTGTAAGGACCATGTTGGAGTGGTCTGAGCTTCTGATGGGTTCTTGTAAGGCGTTCTTTCTGCAGATGTAACCAAACTTTGTCACCCACCTGAAACTTATGTGGTACCCCTCTAGGTGAGGAGAATTTGTTCTTGTGTTCTTCATGACCGTATCCATTTGTTGTTGCTGCTGTGTGGAGGAACCCTTTGTGGGGGTCATGTATGTAGCAACGATATTCCCCTTACTTTGGGATTGAACCAGACAGAAAATAAATTTCCTAGTCTATGATATGAGCTTGCTGCCTTTCTTAGCAGTGATCAAAGAGGTGGCGGTAGGTGGGGCTACCTCTGGTATCCTTGATAATGAATTATTCAAAGAAATAATGAAAACATGAGGCCTTGACTCATACACAACATGTCGCCTCCACAAGTATGGTTGGCCTAATAATACATCGCAAACATCCAGAGGTGTAACATCACACAATACCTCGTCTGTGAAGGGCTTGATGCTATAGGGAAGGCGTCAATGTTGGCAAACTCTGAGATCTCGTCCTTCATGAAGCCACCCGATACTGTACGGTTGTGGGTGTGGTGTAGTTGGTAGGACCAACCGCTTCATGAGCTCTATTGAAATAAGGTTCTTTTGGCTGCCACTGTCGACAATGAATTGCAGTGGCGAACCCTTCACCCACATCTATGAGTGGAAAAGACGCTCCCCCTCCTCTGGGTCTTCGGGCTCATTCTTCAGGATCTTGACAGTGGCAATAGTGGCACTGGGATCCACATCAATGATCTGCTTCCCTTTTCCATTCCCCTTGTCGGGTTCTAGCTCAAGGTCGGAACATGTATCTGATTCGGAAGCCTTCAACTCGGCCACCAGTGACTGCTTGG
>APFE030745407.1:70656-84067 GCA_000404065.3 Pinus taeda
TCCGACACTCACTTGTGTTATGAGTGGGACTCTTGTGGAACTCACACCACTTTCCTATGTCCTTCTTCGCTTTCGTGGTGTTGTTCTTTTCTTACGGCTTTAAAGGGTTGTCTTGGGTCACCCCGCCTTGGCGTTGTCCTTTGGGCTTCGGATTTGCAGATCCAAAGTCTCGCTTCTTTTGTTTGAACTTTTGCTCAATTTTGACAGCGTATCGGTATGTTGTGCCGAGTGAGGATATGTTCAAGAACTCCATCTCTTCCTGGATGTATCTGTGCAGGCAGATGCAGTATTTTAGTACTAGATGTAGCTCAGAATATTTGATACCCAACTATGTGCGAAGGGTATGAAAAATGTTTGTGAACTCTAACACATCTTGGTATCGTCCCTGTCGTAGTGTTGTCCATCTGATGTATTTGTCCTCATAGCTTTGGACAGGGTAGTACTGCTCCTTGATGGCATCCCAAAATGAATCCCAAGTGGGTGTAGCTGAAAATAGTGAGCCTATGCTTTCATCCTTCTGCTCGTAGTAGGTTTCCCACCAGTCCTTGACGTGGGGGGCTGCTTTGAGAAGAGAGAAAACAATCTTTTCCCGACTCGAAAATTCATGAACAGAAAAATAACCCTCTAGCAAATTTAACCATTTATCTATGACATCTGCGTCTATCCGACCCTCGAATATGGGGATTTCAAAATTAACTTGTACCTTAAAGGGCGTGGCGTTTCCAGAGTAGCTGCTGGAAGACGATGCGTCACTTCTAGGTAGCCGCTGAAGGATCTGAGTAAAGTTGTCCATCATCGCGTTTCGTTGTCGCTCGAGGGCTTCTTCGAGCAAGATTTTGATAGGATCTCCTACCCCCTCATCCTTCTTCTCATCCACCAAGAGAGACCATTGGGATTTGTGAGGCTAGTCTTGCAAAGGTTCGACCAGTTCAAGCCCCAACTCCTTATATCCTGACCTCGTTGGGGACATGCAAAGAGAAATAGAGAAAAAGAAGATCGCTCTGATACCACTGATACGAACTTAAATAGGAACGCAACAAAATACAGAGATAACCATATACACAAAGATGAAACGGAAATGATACTTCATTTCATTAATGGAAAATACTGAAATATGCTTACAACCAGAAATGGAAATAAACCAGCTAGGGCGATGGTAGCTTATCTCTGAGAAGAGATGTGGTGGCTACATGCCTTTGAACTATGTTACAATGATGCTCGAAGGCCTATTTATTGTTGAGAAACAATGGAAAACCTTTCACATCCCGAAACGTAACCCTAGAAGATGAAACGCCAAATTGTGGGCCCCATTTGGGTAAATTGGTACATCAATTTCCTGGGGTCGTAACTTTGGCATATGATCTCTGTTTGATGCGTACAATAGCTCGTTAAAAATATCTATCCGAGCACTACCACTTTGGGAGGTAACATTGGTTCATGGCCTCATGTTGCCCCAGATTTCCCAAAAAATGTCGTTTAGGGCCTCAAAACGGCTCCGGAAGTTCAGGACCCAAAAAACTGCTAAAAATAGTAAACTGTGCTACAGTTTAGGAAACTAAAAAAGTTGAAAGAGACAGTTGTGGGGGTCCAAACGAGATAGGTGGGTGGCCACCAACATCCACCTGGATCATTCCTCCCCCCTTAGGAAGCAATGGTCCCCATTGTGTTGAGTTCCTCCATCTACTAAACTTGTTTTGCACTTTCTGATGTGTCCCGTAATTGTGGGAAGAATGGTCGACGATGGTCCACATTGAACACTTGGTGCAGGCAAAGGAATGGAGGAATGTTGTGCTCCAAAGCATTTTTCCCCACAGGCTTGGTACTACTGTAAGGACCATGTTGGAGTGGTCTGAGCTTCTGATGTGCTCTTGTAAGGCGTTCTTTCTACAGATGTAACCAAACTTTGTCACCCACCTGAAACTTATGGGGTACCCCTGTGGGTGAGGAGAAGTTGTTCATGTGTTCTATCATGACCGTGTCCCTTTACTACTGCTATTGTGTGGACGAACCCTTTGCGGTGGTCATGGATGTAGCAACAATCTTCCCCTTACTTTGGGAGTGAACCAAACAAAAAATAAATTTCCTAGTCTGTGATATTAGCTTGTTGCCTTTCTTAGCAGTGATCAAAGAGGTGGTGGTAAGTGGGGCTACCTCCGGTATCCTGTATAATGAATGATTCAAAGAAATAATGGCATCATGAGGCCTTGACTCATATACAACATGTCACCTCCACAAGTATGGTTGGCCTAATAATACATCACAAACATCCAGAGGTGTAACATCACACAATACCTTGTCTATGAAGGGCTTGATGCTGTAGGGAAGGTGGCATTGCTGGTGAACTTTGAGATCTCATCTTTCATGAAGCCACCCTATATTGTATGGCTGTGAGTGTGGTGTAGTCGGTAGGCCCAACCGCTTCATGACCTCTGCTGAAATAAGGTTCTTTTGGCTGCCACTGTCGACAATAAATTGTAGTGGCAAACCCTTCACACACATCTATGAGTAGAAAAGATGCTTCCCCTCCTCTAGTTCTTCGGGCTCATTCTTCTGGATCTTGGCAGTGGCAAAAGTGGCGTTGGGATCCACATCAATGATCTGCTTCCCTTTGCCATTCCCCTTGTCGGGTTCTAGCTCAGTTTCCAGGAGCATGCACATCTGGGGGAACTTTCACTAATGACCTAGCGAGTAGCACGCCTAGAGTTGTCCGAATTCATCAGTGGAATATTGACTTTCTAAGGCTATCGCGGCTAAGCAAGCATTGGGCTTTTCATACTAAATTGAAGCATAACAAAATGTTCTCCCTGTTTTCCTTCCCCTGTGCTACTCCTTTTTGAGGGGGGGACTGTTTCGTCGAGCCCTCTAAAGTGAACCTTTTTTGCTATCAAGGGCTTGTGTAGTATACGTTGCGAGGGAAAAATTTTTAAAAGGAAGGAAAATAAAAATCCTTTGCTGCTTGCGATCACTCAGTTCTGATGGGTCGGAACATGTACCTAATTCGGAAGCCTTCAACTCGGCCATCTGTGACTGCTTGGTCTGACAGTCACTTGTGTTATGAGTGGGACTCTTGTGGAACTCACACCACTTTCTTATGTCCTTCTTCGGTTTCGTCGTTTTTTCTTTTCTTGCAGCTTTGACGGGTTGTCTTGGGTCACCCTACCTTGGCTTTGTCCTTTAGGCTTTGGATTTGCAGATCCCAAGTATTGCTTCTTCTATTTGAACTTTTTCTCGATTTTACAGTGTATCGGTATGCTGTGCTGAGTGGGGAGATGTTCAAGAACTCCATCTCTTCCTGGATGTATCTATGCAGGCAGCTACGGTATTTGAGTACCAGATGCAGCTCATAATCTTTGAGACCCAACTATGTGTGAAGGGTATGAAAAATGTTTGTGAACTCCGGCACATCTTGGTCTCATCCCTCCCGCAGTGTGGTCCATCTTATGTATTTGTCCCCATAGCTTTTGACAGGGTAGTACTGCTCCTTGATGGCATCCCAGAATGAATCCCAAGTCGGTGCGGCTGAAAATATTGAGCCTGTGCTTTCATCCTTCTTCTCGCAGTAGGTTTCCCACCAGTCCTTGACGTGGGGGGTTGCTTTGAGAAGAGCGAAAAAAACCTTTTCCCGACTTGAAAATTCATGAACAAAAAATAACCCTATAGTAGATTTAACCATTCATTTATGACATCTATCTAACCCTTGAATATGGGGATTTCAAAATTATCTTGTACCTTAAAGGGCGTGGTGTTTCCAGAGTAGCTGCTGGAAGCCAATGGGTCACTTTTGGGTAGTCGCTTAACGATCTGAGCAAATTTGTCCATCATCGCATTCCATTGTTGCTCGAGGGCTTCTTCGAGCAAGATTTTGATAGGATCTCTTGTGCCCTCATATTTCTTCTCATCTGCCATGGGAGGCCGTCGAGATTTGCGAGGCTGGTCTTGCAAAGGTTTGACCAGCTCAAGCCCCAACTCCTTATATCCTGAGCTCATTGGGGACATGCAAAGAAAAACAGAGAAGAACCATACCACTCTGATACCACTGATCCGGACTTAAATAGGAACGCAACAAAATATAGTGATAACCATATACACAAAGATGTAGTGGAAATAATACTTCATTTCATTAATGGAAAATACTGAAATATGCTTACAACTAGAAATGGAAATAAACCAGCTAGGGCGATGGTAGCTTATCTCTGAGAAGAGATGTGGTGGCTACATGCCTCTGAAATATGTTACAATGAGGCTCGAAGGCCTATTTATTGTTGAGAAACAATGGAAAACCTTTCACATCCCGAAACCTAACCCTAGAAGATGAAATGCAAATTGTGGGCCCCGTTTGGGTAAATTGGTACATCAATTTCCCAGGGTCGTAACTTTGGCATACGATTTCTGTTTGATGCGTACAATAGCTCGTTAGAAAGATATATCCGAGCCCTAACACTTTTGGAGGCAACATCAGTCCATAAACCCATGTTACCCCATATTTCCCAAAAAACATCGTTTAGGGCCTCAAAACGGCTCCGGAAGTTTAGGAGCCAAAAAACTACTAAAAATAGTAAACTGTGCTACAATTTAGGAAACTAAAAAAGTTGAAAGAGATAGTTATGGGGGTCCAAATGGGATAGGTGGTTGGCCACCAACATCCACTTGGATCATTTATGATCCAGTGACTTCAACTGTGACTCATTTTTTGTTTACGACTCACTTTTGTAGCTCATAGCATTTTCTAGTGGCTCGCATGGTAGAAGACTACATCTCTGTTTTATGTACAGTACTTTTACTTATGGATAAAAATGTTTGGACAAAGCGTTGTGGATCAACTCATGATTTGTGGCTCAATCCATTTATGGTGTTACCTATATTTCTTTATTTGGCCCACTACTTTCCTATGTAAATCAATATTATTTTATAGTATCATCGAAATTGGCATAGCAACAAATGTTGTAGTGGGATATTAATGGTAATTATTATGTCATCATTTTATCATCTCTTCAATCATTTATGACTTGCAAACTCGACTACACTACAATGAAATCATCAATAATATATGATTTGTATGACAACACTTAACTCAACAATGACCTTACAGAGTTGTGGAAAATGGTTTTCAAAAGTTTGTGATATATGGAAAGGAAAAATCAAGACTATAAATTAAAAATATAAGAAGCAGAAACCCATACTCTTTGTGCAATTATAAGGAAAATTTCAAACTAGTTCTATTTTTGTATAGATGATGAGAAGTACATCTTGTAAGAAGCACAAGTATGAGAAACTGGGATATTATATTCATTTTAAATACATAAACATAAGGTATATCAACAAAGCTGGCCTACTAATATTATTTAACGAAGTAATAAGAATGGGTATATCAACAATAGCTTGTGCTGACATTTCTCGGCGGCTTGTTAGTATACCCTATGGATCATTGTATGGCTTTCCCATACAGCTTTCATCTTTTTATTTTGAAGAAATATTGAACATTCAAATAACCATGGTGGAACCTTCTAGTGATGCATAACAATGTTTTCGTTAACAACATTGTTGACAAGAAGTACAATGATCTTTATTTGTAGTAAAGTAGAAATTTATATAACAATGAGAAGGTGACCATGATGCTACAGTGAAGATTGTGATAGTAACCTTGTTGTAGAATGAAACAATAATAGAGAACATAAGTGTAGGCAAAAAATGAAGGCTATCAAAATTGTGTAAGAAAGATGAGAAGGATGGAAGAACAAAGTAAATCAAAATTCATGCTTGGTGTTGACTTCATGATAATAATGACTGTGATGGAAAGAGGAAGTATCGGGATCCCTGATGATATTGAAACTTCCAGCTGATGAGTTCTTTCTAATAACACACTACGGACTAAAAACATGAAGCAAAACCTTGTTACAATATGAATATAGATCATGCGAAGGAAAGATTGACTTCAGAGGGAGAAAGTAGCACAAATTGACACCTTGATTTAAGCCATTATGATTTGGAAAGTCTAATACTGATGATTTATTTGAGATATAATTTGGCTCCCTGGAAAGTCAAAATGTGGAAGTATATCCAGAGAGTGGTTTGATATTAGTCAACATATTTTGTTGGATGATATTGATGTACCTACAACTGCATGATTTAATATTGAAAAACATGGATTGCAGGGATAAAACTATCGATGATGATGGATGAAACATTTGATCTAGAAAGCTCAAAGTTTGATATGACATGATGTTGTTAGAAGCCCAGAAACCCTATCATGAAATACGAAAGAAGGACAAAGCTCATATATGATATATCGTGAGATATGAACCTTTGCAGCTACCACTAAGATCTATACAAGAAAAAAATTATTTGATGCATTGATGAAGTATGAGACCAACTAAGGATTATAATGATGCATCCTTGATCAAGAGGAAGTAAGGAGTAATTGTTATAGCAACATTTACCACTATTTCTAGATCTAATGCTCTGATTATGGCCTATGGAAACCCTTCCTGCTAGACTTGGTCCAAAATTTAAAAAATAGTTCTTTATTCCCTATACATTACTTTTCCCTGTGATAAAAGCATGTACACATGGATCAGGATATACCCAACCTGCTCACATATTTTAAAGCACATAAAAAATTAAATTTCCATAATTTCGGGCAGAGTTCATGAGTTTTACCTGTTACTCACCTCCTATTTCCCATGGCTCAACTGTTTCCCAACTAAAAATAATAATTTGGAGAAGTATAAATGAACCTCCATGGGAAGGCCTTAAGGGCGAAGATAACAGATATTGATATCATAGTGAGATTATTCCTAATCGAGTCTAACAAAATCCCTGTGCCTCTTGTACTCCCCAAAGCTTCAGGAAACCCTTGTTTCCTTGTTGGAGATATCCTTCATATTTCTTGAGATATACTTATATTGGTGATGGAGGAAGATTGTTGAGACCAGGAAAGGATGGATTTGGAGGACGGTTCCGCTTGGAGCTGAAGAAGGACTCGGGTTGTATTTCTCCACTTTACTTATAGCTAACTTCAATAAAGGAATGTTGTTTTGTTTCTGATATTAAATGTGTTTATGCATCTATTTATATTGTAATTCGTTTACGAATATTACATTGATGCATAATTGTTCATTCACTTATATGATTTAAAGTTAATATCATGAACATGATTTATGTTTCTACTATTGTGTATGTTTCATTTCAATAATTTTCGGGTTTTGAATATATTAAGAGAAGCTAAGGGTTTGCACCCTGTGGGATCTACTCAAACGTAGGACTTCTCGGTAAGGATACTCTTACACAATTTAGTAGAAAAGGAATTTAGGTTGATTTCCTAAGCATTTCTTGTTGTTGTTTTCCCTCAGCTCTGTTGGGGCTCTCAACACAAGACACTAGGGTGGTCTCACCCGCAACAGTAAGGATCTCCTCCTTGGTTGAAAGAGAGTAATGATGGACACCATATTATCCATATGTGTCTTGCATTAGGCCAAGACTGACCATTGTATGTCTAGTGTATCACACTAGAAGGGAGAATGGAGGATTGATAAGCATTGGGGACTAGTACTCCTTGAGGATTAGGAATCTAAGATAGGAGTAGTCACATGGACCAACACTCTTTAAGGATTTGATAAGGTATCCAAGATAAGAGTGGTCGAAGAGGACTGATATTCTATGAGGATTGGAATCGATGATAAGAATAGTCCTGAAAGGACACACCGTGCGAACATCCAGATGGGGTACGTGCCTTGATAGGCTAAGGTATCTATATGTATGCCTCCCAAAATTGTGCTCTATTATTCTAGATAGTGAGATATTTTTAGGTTAAGACCTTTCTATGTTAAAATTTGAAAATGTTGGTTATGATGTTGATGCTTAAAGATGGCTTATCAATATAACTCTTCTTATGAGAATATTTCAATTTGAGAATTATCCTTGTACCAATTGTGGAATTATGGATGCCTCCCTAGTTAAGATAGAGCGTTAGAAAATGTAACTATGTTTGGACTTCATTATGAGCTTTGTACTTATTTCATTGAATATTTTATCAAAAAAAAGGAAGAAAAAGAAAATTAATTTTATTATTATTTTATTAGATAAGAATGTTCTTCATGCTTCTAGGTTTTCTTGAGTCAAAGTGTCAAAGTCCTATTTAGACCTATTATAAAGAAAAGGGAAAAAGATTTGTAGTTTGGATAAAAACACCCTCTACATGCCAAGTCAGCGTACCTCTCAAGTTGACCCAACCCCAAGGGACATGTCTATTCACACCTATCTGGGCAATATAAAGAGAGCATGATTTGAACTCATTTGGACATATGCAATTCACTCAATTGGTTTTAAAATTTAGTAGAAGGAGGGCCGAAGTCTGAAGTTGCAAAGGTGTTTGTGGAAGTTTTTCCTTGTGGTATCTCTTGATGAAGATTTGTTGTTGGTCTCTTGTTGTCAATGCATTTATTTTGTAGAAGGAAGGTTTTACTTGACATCTAGATGATTGGTAATTTTTTGTGGTCATGTGGTCATGGGCCTTGGATATCTCACTTTGATCTAATTCTATAAGAAGAAAAAATATTGAGCTTTCCCCTTGCAGGGGATTTTCCACAGCTTGGAGCCTCTACACTATGTTATTTTATCTTTGGTAATCTTCATGTTTTTATTATGGCAATTTCTTGATGAAGGAAGGAAAACATAATAATAATAAAAATTCCAAGAAACTGATAAGTAATTATCATGTAAAGATAAATCTAATTTAAATCATAATCCTCCCAATTTCTCAACAAGGTGTTCATGTTTCTATGTTGAAAAAGGAAAAACATGATTATTGATTCATTCCTTTATAATTCCCTTATTCGTTATTGAGTCGTTGAGTATCTCACTCATTATTAGGTTATAGAGTGCAACCTAAGTACTTTTGTTGATTTGTAAACTTATGTGAATATTTCACTAGATAGTTCATCAAATTAGATCTGATAAAATTATACCTAAGCTTAAAAATTTATACTAAGGGTTATTTTCCTTAGACTCCTAGATTCATTAAGTTATTGTTTATTTGCTACAATATGGGAAATGCATAAAATTAGGAACAAAAAACAATACAATCACTCACAATTATAATCAACTATAAACCCTTTCAACAGAAAACCCGACTCGAAGGTTTGGTTGCTCTTCTCTCTCTGTTTATTTGAGTGGAAATAAGCAATTCAAATGACACCTAGGATACTATTGTACACATGTTCACCCTATTTTATCTCTTTCTCTCTGCCCATTGTAAGACACTCTACTCATCTACGGGACAAAATGCACTCGAAAAGAATGAAACCCCTTTTTTTCTTAATGAAAACGTTATAACATAGCCTTAACGCCAACTAGGGGTTAAATTTCACCCTTTCAACCCTCATTATGAGTTACAATTTGACCCTTCTAGAGACTTCTTCATACTTACCACATGGCTAGCCCCTTTTCCACGAGTAATACAAGCTAAAATATAGTCCTCTCAAGTTACGGTGGTTAATTTCAATAGGTCAGTTTTTGGGAAACATAACTTTCTCATAAAAGCTTTGGTTGAGAAAATTCTTGCATTGTTCAGAAATTTTCCATTGGGTATGGGTGTGTAGATTATGAAATTTATGCTCGTATTATTGTCAATACCATAAAAAGTGGTCATTTAAGGACTTAAAATGGCTCTTGATTTTTTTTCACCCAAAATTAAAATGACCTTACAAGCTTATTCCTAGAAATTTTCCACTCTAAAAGCATTGAGATGGATAAAAAAATATAATATTGATCCAAGTTGGATCATAGCTCCCCATTTTGGGAGGTTTTTTGTCCCCAAAAGCTTTTATTGAATGACATGAGGGAAAAATTCCTCTACCATTTCCTTGGAGTACCATTTAGCCTTTCTTAGGAGCTACCCTTTCGACCCAATTTTCCAAAGTTCATACCACCCAAGTTTTATAGTAATGGGCCTCTTCTAAAAAGCTATATCATCATTCAATCTCATCTTGATATGGCTTGATGTCCACCTTCTCTTCCGCCTTCAATAAGGACTATACATGGTTCATGGTGTCGTTTGAAATAGGTTGATCCTTTTCAAGTTCTTTCTTCGACACCCTCTCTAGTTCTTCTTGATCCCCTAATCTCCCCTCTAGTCTAACCTCTACATTAGAACCTACAGCCATGCAGAGGTTCATATTATCATTTATATATACAACTTGTGCAACTTCAAGTAGTGCAAAAATATCGTTTCTAGGATCTTGAGGGTTGTTAATAGATTTGTCAACAATGGCTAAGGTTTTATGATTATTGACTTAATTGATCTCAATTCCCTACAACTACCCACATTATTCCACATAAACCTGACTATGGTATTGATATGATCCATAATCTACTATGGATATTTCATTAAACAGTTTGTCATGACATATTTTATAAAATTGTACTTAAAATCCAAAGTTTATACTAAGGGGGTTATTTTCCTTAGAGTTCGTGTAATATATAAAATATCTAAAATAAGGAATAGACAAACATACAGTCACTCACAACAATAAAAACACAAGATGTGGATGGAGCTAAAATTGTCAAGAGTATCCATGCACAAGAAACATATAACGAGACCAAAATAAATTTGTGTTTTACCACGTTCATTGCCATCAGTGGCATGGAGTAAAAAAATTATCATCCTTCAAACTAATAAGAACTTTGGGTAGTGAAGAAAGTCACTATGAAAATAATGTAAATCCCCGCACATTATGTTAGGCAAAGAACAATAACAAAAGTAATAGGAACACCATAGCAAGCATGAAGGAAGAGGGGATAGCCACACCAAGGACAGTTGCACAAAAAGAAAAAAATATTCTCAAATGAGGGGAAGTATTGGTCACAATTAACTTCATCAAGACATATTGGGAGGCAAAATTAGCAAGCCTTCCTACACAATAAAAACATGTGAAGAGACCAAATGAATAGTGGAGTTTCCTAGCCTCCTTAGCACAACTAGAAAGGAGTAAAGAGACAACATCCTTCAACATACCAAAAACTTTGGGCCACCAAAGAAAGTCACGAGGCAAGAAAGAAAAGTTTCAAATAGAACAATGAGAAAAGAACAATGAAAATGGTTAAAAGAAGACTAAAGCATGCAACAGGGAAGTGGGAATGAGTACATATGGAAGAACCTAACAAGAAAATATAAAACATTTATTAAACAAAATCCATGGATACCCATTATCAAAACAAATATTTATTTATTTTATGATGAGTTTATTTTAAATGTTTTATTAAATAATTATATATATATATATTATATAATATATATATATATATATATATATATTATATATATATATATTATATATATATATTATATATATATATATATATATTATATATAGATATATAGATATATAATTTCTTTTGAAAAACCATATAAATTAACCCATATCCAAAATACTAATCATGAAGAACCCTTCGTATTCCCTTATTCATAACTAAACTATTAAAATTTGAATTGAATTCAACACTTCTGAAAGGAGAGACAACTTTTCTAATAATAAAAAATCACATAAACTTTACCCTTATTGACTTCATTCAAAGTTCTAAAATATTCATATATGGCTTTCACGATAAATACCATAGAATACTAATCAACGTACATTACGTCATGTCGGCTTCAGGCACAATAGTTAACTCTGGATTTTACCATAAAGGTGGGGTCGCTTGCCTCTAAATCTTTCGCATCGACCACATCTTTCTCAACAATATTCATATCACTGATCTATCCACCTGTAGCCTCTGCTTCTATTAGTAGTCCTTCATTGTTTCCTCTATCATTGTGACCTTCCACTTCACAAATAACATACTCCTACTTCTCAATGAATGTTTCATTTTCCATATTCACACATTCATTAACCTCCTGCTTCTTCTCCATCTAAGTTTCAATTTCAGTATTCCCAAGTTCGTTCATGGGTTTCCAGTTCATGGATTGTCGTCTTCTTCATGAGGATGAGTTTCATTAAGCCTAGCAAGTGGAGGTGCTCCATTTAACAGGCTGCGAGAGTTTCCCTGTAGTCCAATATAACTTTCCTCCATTATTTCGTTATTCGTCAATGGCATCCCTGCCATGGGTGTCTCTCCTTTGATTTGAGTACATCGTAAATCAATGGGGAATTGAACCAATGGTGATTGGAATTCGTTTCAGTGGCTAGGACGTAGCTTATTTGGATCGTGCCCCTCAATTCATATTTTCGTTGGACAGTGATCACCTGGAGCTTGTATTTGATGAATTATATCCTCAGCAGGATTAGGATTAGAAGTACTGGAGCTCATCTGATGTGCATCGTTTGAACCTGTATCACCATTCTCAATAGGAAGTTGCATGGCACGGGTGTGGGTTTATGCATTGTAGGTTCCTCTGAGTTCATGAAGAGAATTAGGGCAAGGGCTAATGAGCCTGCCATAGTGCATTAAATGCCCATTTAGCTGCAAGATCGATAGCTCCATAACACACATGCATTTTTTTATTATTTATCTAGTGACTGGGCACGTGTGTGTTATTGGGCTATTGAGCTTGCAGCTATGCGGGCATTTAATGCCATATAGTAGGCTTGTTAGCCCTTGTCGAGAATTAGAACTCTATGAAATTAAATGGTTTGCCTGTTGAGGTTCTTGAAGCTGATTAGGATGGTTGTTTATTGAATACTGCATGGGCCTAGATACTTCCACTCCCGCTCCCAGTTTAGTCCCAACAATATTGCTATTGGAGGTAGCCCAATTATTTTCTACTTTACCTCTTCATCTTAGCCTGCTACCCACTCTGTTGTATACTTGAATATTCTGTGGACTTTTTCATGCGGAAAGAGTTATTTTTGCTGGAAAAACTAACCTCCCTAGGAGCCTAAGACTCTCTAGTGAAAAGCAAGACAATTAAGAGCAATCCTTCTCTAAACATGCATTATCATATGAGAAACCAAGTGTTTTTCGATCCTACCTGAAGTCCAACGCTGTTGTAGTAGTCTAGCTTTGTCGATCCAGATGAGCTCCTCCTTCACTTCGAAACCTGCATACACTAACAACCAAACGATTACATAACACCTGAATATCTCATAAAACAAAACATATTCAACATATAGACCAAGGAGTATATGAAACAATTCATTAACAACAACTCATTAAGAAGAATGGACTTATTTGTATTAAGGAAACAAAAAAGAAACCATTACAACCTGAGCCTTGGTGTTGCGCAAGTTGCTCCCAGGGTCCAGCAAGAGTTTTCCTCTACTTTGACAAGCTCACCCACTTCCAAATGAAACAAGAAAGGATGGTAATCTCTGCTCACAAGCTTCTACAAGGAAGTCCTAATTCCAGTAGCATCTACCCTTTGGAATGTTCAGCTTTCAACCTCCCCTCCTTTGGCCCAATGCCTGTATTTATAGTG
>APFE030745407.1:98626-123686 GCA_000404065.3 Pinus taeda
TACTCAATGCGAGGCAAGAGCTCTGCTATTTCCTGGACTATTCCTGCTGATCGCCAACTACTCAAGACTTTTTCCCAATTCCTGCCATTACAGATTTTTTTCAACATCTCCACCGCGATCTGAGAGTTCCCTGTGATTTCAAGGTTGGAGTATCTGTTTCTGACCGCAATTCCTAAGCCTTGGTGCAGAGCCCAAAACTCTGCCTCATTATTTGTCATCTCCCCCCCCCCCACTCAGCAAAAATCCATCTCACCTGATTACTGTTGTCCCTGAAGATACCACCAAAGCCAGCTTCGCCCGGGTTCCCCTTAGAGGCCCCATCAAAATTCAATTTGATGAATTTTTCTTTAGGATAGAAGAATTTATCCAGGCTGTTTGATCGCATCGCATGATGGGGATTATGCTTATGAAAAACAATTTCAAATTTTAAATTTAATCTGATCAGGATTTCTTCCTCCATCGGGTTGGCCTTCCAATCTTCCCCAATCCACTTATCTGCCAAGATTGTTTCGTGGAGAAGCTTAATTGCTTTACTCCAAATGACTTCCGGTTCCATTGCAGAGTTCTGGAATATCCTGTGATTCCTCTCCTTCCAGATCATCCAGAGGGAGAATCCAGAGATGAGGTCCCAAGCGCGCCTGACAACTTTACATTGATAGACTTCCTTATTCCATTGGAAGACTACATCCTTGAATTCGCGGGGGGCATTTTCAGGCTTACCAAAGGATCTTTTGGTGTTTATCCACAAGGTCTTGGCAAAGGGGCAATGGAGTAGCAGATGATCTCTGGTTTCCTCCTCCGAGTTACACAAGCAGCATCTCGAAGGGCCATTAAAACCTTTCTTTTGAATTCGGTCCCAGGTGAGGATTTTGTTTTTTGAAGCTAACCAGATAAATATGGAGACTTTCGGCCACCAATTCCTTTCCCAAACTATTCGCCAGTCGGAGATTGGATCGTTTCCAGATTGATCAGAGGTTAGGAAGTAGGCCTCCTTAGTAGTGAACGAGCCCTTCATAGAATTTCCCCAACGGAGAATATCTCTGCCATTGCGGGCTTTAATCTTTCGTGACTCCACCTCCTTCCTGAAGGCAGCTTTGTGTTCCGAGCTGAACTCACCTTCCCACTCCGACAGATCCACCCAAGTCCTCCAATTTTCATCTGGGTTATTCACTTTCCAATAATCCCTGACTAGAGGTCTATCTCTTCCAATTCTGTCACGGACCTCTTGTAGGCCCTGAATGGTGCTTAGTCTTGCCTTATGATGCCATTTATCCTCCCAGAAGTTAGCTTCCTCGCCACCCCTAATCTCCCAGAAAGAATGCTTTTCTACCAAATCCCTGTTGAGACGAGCAAGGTCCCAGACCGAAGATCCTCTGGGGGTATCATTTCGCTTTAAGATTTCTACTGCTGACTCAGGCATATTATATTTATCTTTCCATATAATTTTCCACAGATCATTTCCCCCCCTAAGCCATCTCCACCAGAGTTTTGCTCCCAACACCTTATTGAGGGTCTCAGGGTCCCTCAACCCCAGACCCCCTTTCTCCTTTCTTTCCGTTAATTGACACCAGGAAACTAAGGCCCATTTTTTCTTCTGATCCGCCCCTCTCCATATAAAATTTCTAATGATCTCTCTTATCCTTACACAAATACCTATGGGGGTTGCCATAATTGATAGAGGGTAGATAGGGATAGCTTGAAGGACAGTTTTTGCCAAAACTATTCGACCAGCTATATTTAACGTTCTGAAGGCCCAATTTACCACCTTATTGCTGAGCTTATCTATAATTTCTTGCCAATTTTTCATCTTTTTGGAGGTAAAGTCCAAAATGTTGCCCAGGTATTTAGTAGGAAGTTCCCCCCTCCTAAAACCCAAGAGTCTTGTAAGGTGAGCTTTGACCTAATCCACAACGTTAAATATGAAGACACAATATTTATCCCTATTAATTTCCAGACCGGAAGCCTCCGCAAAAAGATCCAGGATTTTTCGGAGGTGTTTAACCTCTTTGACTATTGGTTCTCCAAACAACATGATATCATCAACAAATTGCTGATGAGTAAGACAGAGATTATTTCCCCAGAGCTTAAGACCTTTGATTTTATCTGCTTCTCTTTCTTTCTTGATGAACCTACCCAGACCTTCAACGACTAAAATGAACAGAAAGGGGGACAAAGGATCACCCTGACGAAGACCTCTAGAGGCAGAGAAAGTTTTCGAGGGAATCCCATTCACCAGGATGGAAAAACTTGGGGAGGAGATCAAACTATGAATCCAGTTGTCATGCGGAAAGAGTTATTTTTGCGGACAAACCTAACCTCCCTAGGAGTCTAAGACTCTCTAGTGACAAACAAACCAAATAAGAGCAATCCTTCTCTAAACATACATATTCTATGAGAAACCAAGTGTTGTTCGATCCTACCTCAAATCCAACGCTTGTTGTAGCAGTCCAGCCTTGCTGATCCAGATGAGCTCCTCCTTCACTTTAAGACCTGCATACACTAACAGTCAAACGATTACATAACACCTGAATATTTTATAAAACAAAGCATATTATATAGACCAAGAAGTATATGAAACAATTCATTAACAACAAAATCATTGAGAAGAATGGACTTATTTGTATTAAGGAAACAAAAAAGAAACCATTACAACCTGAGCCTTGGTGTTGTGCAAGTTCCTCCGAGGGTCCAGCAAGAGTTTTCCTCTACTTTGACAAGCTCACCCACTTCCAAATGAAACAAGAAAGGATGGTAATCTCTCCTCACAAGCTTCTAAAAGGAAGTCCTAATTCCAGCAGCATCTACCCTTTGGAATGTTCAGCTTTCAACCTCCCCTCCTTTGGCCCAATGCCTGTATGTATAGTGTTCTAGAGGAAGTTATTCAGTTCCAACATCAATGGGATACTCCCTCTTTTGGATGGGGTAGCTCCTCTCTTGATGGGATAAGTTCCTCTATCATTGGGATGCATGAACCATCTGGAGGCGCTCAATACACGTCAAACACTCTTCTAGAAAGCTCTAGAAGTGACCACAAGTAACTTTTTTAAGATGAAACTTGTGCCTTTTGACCTTTACAGGAGTATGCACCCATCCCTTGACTTACAGAGCGTACAAGTAAGCAGGTACAATGAGCTTGGGGCATACACGCAGGCAAGGTAGAGAGAACCTACGTACCCAGAGATAAACATGATTTTTAGTGAATTTCTCTCTTTTTTGAAGTTTGACATGGAGAGCAGAGGTATAAGGCTTGACAAGGAGGATAATATGACTATTGATGGAGCCATATTAACTGCAGATAGTCATGGTGACAAATTTCAGTGCAACAGAATTTCTTGTTGAGATTAAGGAGGTGATGTTGGCTGCATCATTCTTCGAGAATCAAACACGTAGCCTCTATGAAATTTCCCATATCCATTCATTTGTGGTTGACCGCCAGGAAATCCATTAAAGTAAGAGTTAGGAATCGCTAGATCTGAACGATACGCTGTCACACGAACTGTGCTGCTTTGAATGGTTGTGGGTGTAGGCATGGTACTGCTGAAGCGAGAGTATTAATATTTGAGGGATAGCATGTCGTATTTCCTCCTAGTCCTCCTCTTGGTGTGGGAGTACCATTAAAATAAGTATTAGGAAATGGTTGATCAGAACGATGCTCTGTCACAGGCCCTTTGCTACATTGAACGGTTGTGGGTGTGGGCGTGGGCGTGGCAATACTGGATGTGGTAATATGAAGATTTGAAGAATACAATGTTGTACTTCCTCCTAGTCCTCAACTAGGTATGGGGGTATGAGGCATCAAGAAGAAAACATTTACATAGGTGCTTCTTTTTCTCCTTAGGAGATTAATATCCACACAAAGCTTCTCAAAAAATTTTGTTACGTCTTCGCTTGGTCTTACGAAGATATGTCTGACATCATCCCAGTATTGTGGTATATGAGATTCCCACCTATTTGGATGCGAAACCAGTGCAACAACGTCTTCATTTAGTGCACCTAAGGAAGGTAGCTGCCATTAAGGGTGAAGTTGAAAAGCTTCTAAAAATTGGATTTATTTATTCTATCCCACTTATAGATTGGGTTTCCAACATCATTTCGGTAAATAAAAAGCAGGGAACCATATGATTCAATGTTGACTATCGAGATATCAATCGATCATATCCAAAGGATAATTATCATACTCCTTTTATCGACCAAATTATCAATGATTGTGTGAGGAGTGAAATTTTCTCCTTCATCAATGGACTCTCTAGATATAAATAGATTAA
The DNA here is from genome assembly GCA_000404065.3 of Pinus taeda. Classification (NCBI taxonomy): domain Eukaryota; kingdom Viridiplantae; phylum Streptophyta; class Pinopsida; order Pinales; family Pinaceae; genus Pinus; species Pinus taeda. The sequence continues at coordinate 102,892 of APFE030745407.1, forward strand.
TATCCTTCCTGTCAATCAACGCAAGGTTGCCTTTATCTCATCTTGGGGGACTTTTTCCTACAAAAACACTAGTGCAATCTTCCAAAGGTCTATGTCTTATGTGTTCCACGATATTAAAAATATCGTTCAACCATATCTTGACGATTTACCCACGCACTCGCTTAAATGTCAAGACCATCTAGCTCTCCTTCGGGCAATTTTTCTTCACTTCCAACACTATAATATCTGATTGAATACTCACAAGTGTGTCTTCTACGTTGAATCTAGTCATCTCTTAGGCTTTGTAGTCTCCAAATAAGGCATCTGCGTTGATCCTATCAAGGTGGATGCCATTTCAAGTTTTCCACCTCCATCTTCCTTACATCATCTCCAGAGTTGGCAAGGAAACACAAACTTTCTTCATTGTTTTGTCCCAAATTATGTCAAGCTTGCCAAGGGTTTTACTCACCTTCTGAAGAAATGAATCCCATTCATTTGGGATGACATTTTTCGGAATACATTTGATGCTTTAAAGGCTGCACTCATTAGCGCAACTTTGTTACATCGTCCAAATTATGATCGCAACTATCTCCTATTGGTTCAAGATGATGATGACGTAAATGAGAATGTTATATAATACTTGAGTCGTAATCCTTTTTATATTGAGACTCAATAAGCTCATGTAGAAAAGTTGGCATTAGCAGTGGCTCATGTTTTCCAATGTTTTTTTCACTATATTCCCTACATAAAACTGTAGTGATATCCAATTGCAACCCCATGACCTATATTGTATCTCTACAGTTTCTTGGGGGAAAGCACTCCAAATGGATTATCATCCTACAGAAGTTTGAATTAGAGTTCACCATAGCTAAGTCGAAGAAATCACTTGTTTTTTCTAAATTAATTTGTGACCTTGCCTTTGCAAACATATATTTTGTATCTGATGAGCTGATTCCTGATGAATATCTCTTCGTTATTAGCACCCATGATCCATGGTATGGATATATCATCATATATATATTCGAACTCAGACCTTTCGATTAGATTTATCTCACTTTGAGCAGTGCTGAATCCGGTATCAGTCCCAACCCTATCGCATTATTGGGATACCTTATACTGCCTTGGCATGGATTAAGTCCTTCGATGGTGTTTGACACATGAGGAAGCTGAGAAAGCTTTGAATGACTACCACTTTGGAGCCCACTGTGGTCGTATGTCAAGATATGCCACCGCTTAAAAGATCCTTCACGTGTTATTTTTGGCACTATATTTTCAAATATTGCATATTTGCAGTCTAAAAATGTCGTGCTTGCTAGATTTACAACCGGAAACAGTAAACCCTACCTCCTCCTTTACACCGAGGTATCACCGTTCGCCCACTTTTCAGATGTGGCATTGATTTTATGACTTATAACCCTCACTTGGCTGGGGGGCATGGATACGTCATTGTTTTTTTTTATTATTTGACAAAATAAGTGAGGCAATGCCTACCTAGAATCATGACATTGAAACTATGAATTTGCTTCTATTGACCATGTCATAGCTCGATTCAATGTACCACAAGACAGAGTCACCGACCATGGCTCTGATTTCTGAAATCACATGATGGCAAAACTCTTTGCTCAATTGGGCTTACATCACAATAGCTCAACTCCATATTACCCACAAACCAATGGCCATGTTGAAATTGTTAACAAAGTTTTGGTCACAATTCACACTTATTGAATTGGTTTATGGTCTGGAAGCCAGCCTACCTTTCGAATGAAAAATCCAGTCCTTAAAACTAGTTATTGAATCACTCCCTGGTACTTCCCTTGAGGAAGAACGATTAATTTATTTAGGACGTCTTGACGAGACTTCGAATTGCAACATTGGTAATTGAGTCTCATAAAAAAATGAGTTAAAATTCAGTATGAGAAAAGTGTGACCCCTCATGAATATGCAGAAGGTGACTTAGTCCTATTATATGATTAGGCTAATACCAAATTACAGAGCAAGAAATTTGAACCTATGTGGCATGGACCCTATATCATTAAACATGTATTACAAAAGGATGCATAGGATTTAGTTGGCTATGATGTCAATTAGTTGTTTGAGCTCCATAATGGGCTCTACCTCAAAAATATTATGCTTAGATTTTTTATAGATACCTTGTACATTAGTGTGTTGTCTTTTGGTGTGAAATTTTGCATTTTTGTGAACATATTTTCCCTGCTTACCGTGTGTTCCACTTGGTTTTCATATGTTGATGAAAATTCTTCCTCATGTCAGTGTCACTGATGGTACTGGCTGTGGTACACAAAATCTCTCTTCTGCTTTGTGGGAACTCTATGCTCCTAATGGTGAGTTAGTGATTTTACAGGGCATATGTCCAGGTCGTACAACTAGCAATGTTGTCGAACATAGTCTGGTTGTAAAACTATTGTTCGAAGCTATTTCTCTTGGTATTAGGGCGTTAGTTGTTAAACTTGACTCATAACTCATTGTATTACAGTTAAACGAGCATTATTCTATCATAAACCATAATATTTAAAGGATGTACTTATGTATTTGTCTGTTGGAAAGAGATTTTGATTAAAGTACCTATCAACACATTTCGAGACATCTAAATGCATTAACGGACAGATTGGTAAATCATGTATTAGATAGACATCTATGACACATGTAAAAATAAAAACCATCACATAGTAGAAACAGTAGATACAATAGGTAAACCATGGATATATATATATATATATATGTATATATATATATATCGAGAGAGAGAGAGAGAGAAGAGAGAGAGAGAGAGAGAGAGAGAGAGATTTACAAAATTTCTATGACATAAAAATATCAAAATTTGTGTTCTGAGACACATGGCTTCTGGAGCCTACATAAGTGCAGAAAATGAAAACTAGAGATATGGCTATCTTCCAACATGGTGCTCATGGTAGCATGAGACAACTCTGATAACTTGGTTTAGCAACTAACATAGTCTAGATGACACTCCTATGGTATGCCTTTGATAGCGAAGTGGCCCTCATCAATAGACGTATACTCTGGAATGCCTCTTGTCAAGGCTTCTAGGTTACATTCCACCTATACTATCAGATCAGATCCCTCCTCATAGGGTGCATCCTCGATTTGTTGAGCTAACCTCCTAGCTAAGAGAAACCCCTCGAGGTCTCTCTGGTCCAACATCTACAAAAAATCGTAAGTCTCAAATCTTAGTTCACATGAAACAAAAACATCAAAAAACTTGAAAAACTTAAAAAAATAGTTTTTACCTGCATCAGTCCACTATGTGCAAAGTGGAAGTGGGAGGTTGGGATCTTTTCAAAAATCTATATCGCCATATGCCAAATCATCTACCATGATGAGCTACTGCCACAACCATCAAAAGAACATTGGAGGAAAAGACATCTTCTAACCACCTCCATGATGAGGCGTTAACTCACCTCACCTCCGTAATTGTGGATCCCTGGGTCCTAGATCCTCCACCTTTATCCATTGATACCTAAATAATGGTACAACTTCTAGGAAGAATATCACCAATATCGATCCATAGCGGAATTGTTTCAGTCTACCTATCTTTCATTTCACGAGATAGACTTTCATGTTGACAAACAACCCTTTGTACAAGTTAAATAGTATGGGACTAAGACAATCTATTGCATACTAGAAGTGATACTTAGTCGCTTCGTGCAGGGCTTGAGCTCCAACTATTTGAACCATGGTATGCAGAATCATTCTTAGTGGGATATTTGTGATAGTTTTTATATCTATCTCCCCATTATTTCTTTTTCAAGAGCAGGGCAATGTCTCACTATCAACATATATGTACTCTCCCCCTAGTACGAGAACCATCTAGTTGAATTCGTTTTCCCCTTCTAGACAAACCTATAATGAAATAAATGTCTTCAATATATATCTTGAGTTCATTCTCTCCTATGATAAACATTTTGTAGTGTAAATCCCACCATCCAACTAAATGTTTCAATAATTCCATCTAGGTCCTAATCCTAGGGATAAGGAAAAATTTCAGTATTCCACATGCTCGAAGGGTTTCTATACAATTTGGATCTTGGGCTTCTTCATAGTCTTCTGCTTCAGGACCTCTTGCCTTCCATTCAATCACATTTTTTCAATGAATAACCTCTGAAACACCCATAAACAAAGATTTTATTATCTTTTATGGAAGAAATTTTCAAAAACCATCATTAATATTGGAGGATTTTTTAAATTTTTTATGTCTTGGCACTAGCGCGTTTGTTTCTCAATTTTTTCGTGCTTCGAGTGTGATGACATGGTTGAACTAAAGGTGAGAAGCGTAGGTCTGATGGGTAAAATGCACGCTGATCGCCCTCGACATTAAAAAAATTGCAGCCCTCCTTACCATCTACTCTATGGATGAAATAACTTAAAAACGCAATCAAAATGCAGAGGAGGGATAGACCTCTTACTTGCAACAAATGAATCATCGAATAATGTCCTAGATTGATCACACTCCTTACCAGAAGATCGGGGAAATTTTGGGTAAAAATGATCTCCAAATTTCCAAATGTCAAATGGTATATTTGTTTTTACTTTTTGGGTTTATATAAGTTTTTAAATTTTTTTTATCATTTAGGGCACATTTTTTCTTATATTTTAATATTTTTGTCGAAATAGGTAATGTGTTTTCACTTGTGCAGTGACAAGTCTGGGATAAATGGTAATAATGATTACTTTTGACTAAACTAGCGAGTTTCATTTTATCACTTTTTCAGACTTGTCAAAAATAAATGGAAAAGGAACCCCCTTGGAGTCATCTTTTAGCTCTTTTGTGACTCTCAAAATATTAAAATATTATCGAGTACTTGTCGTTTTGAACTCGTTAAAGTAAATGAAATGACATCTACTCAGTATAAGTTTAACCCTTTCTCGAACTAAGATACACTATTGTCTGAAAAAGGAACGCCTTGGTCACATGTGGCTAAGAGGTTCTCTTGAATATTATTTTCTACCTTTTCGGATTCAAGTGACTATCTACGAAAAGGGACCTTTGGAGTTTCCTTTTTTCCTCTTTGTCAAACTCTCTAAACATGAAAAATATGTCGAGTTACCCCTCTGTCGAACTTGTAAAACTTAAACGATGCAGGACTTGTCACGATGACGAGAACAAGTTACTCCTTCCTAGGGCTTGTTAAAACTTACTAGGATGGATTCTTTTGAAGGATGAACTTATACGAAAAGAATATGCTATCCTCTTCAAGGTTGCGATAAAAAAAAATAATGAGGTACTCGCTAGAAATAGTCGGGAAAAATAGAAGTGAACACATCCTATATTTTGTAGAAAGGAATCATGTCACTGTTGAACATAATACTTATCTATCAGTTGTGTCAAGTTTTGGTTATCCTCACTTCGTCACTTGCCTTCATGGGTTTTGGGAATACATCAGCCTTTCATCTGATTATACCCTATTATCATAATGGCCTCTGATCCTATGTTGAGTCAAATGTTGCCAAACTCTGGATTCATGTCACTAATATGTTCAAGAGAAGTCACATCTGCAACTTTTACTACTTATACCCCGTCTGACCTTTCTACAACAATATTGAGTCACTTTGCTACATCCTTTGTTTCACGTCAATGATGTGGGAAACATTGTGGCCCTCCTTTGACGGATCATCTCTTATCAACTATAGCTCATTATCCAGGAAGATGATCTAGAAAATCCCTTTCGATGCCTTGGAGCTTGCATGCCTCAATGGCAGGTTCTTCTCATTCGACAAAAGGTTCACATCATTTTCCTTCCATCGAATGATTCTATGGGTGTTTGACCTCAACTTCCTTATTCACACTCATGGATTGTGCTGGTGTACCTTGAGAACCATTGTCATTATTGGTGGTTTCTCTCATGCATGTTAATTGTTTACATCATTGACCGTTAATCAGGTGGTTTTCTTCCATATTCGACTCTGACACAATTATTCACATGGTAGGATTCCTACTTTGGTTAGATCGAGACAGAGATGAAGACCCTATCTTTCGTCTATTAAGTATAGCTTGCATGGAGTTATTATATATTCATGATTTTACATATGATTCCTTCTATATGGATGGTTGCATCCATGTTGTGGGTCCAAACATATAATCCCTTCTATTCGGATGGTTGTGTCCATGTCGTGGGTCCGTACACATGATCCTTCTATTTGGCTGGCTGCATCCATGTATTGCTAGATGCCTATTCAGAGATGTATTATTAGTCATATTTACATCAAAGATGTCAGATATATTGTACCATGCTTGATTTGCAGGACTCATGATAGTGTTATTCGAGGTCCTTTCCTTGACTTTTAAAGCATTTCACCCATCACTTCCTGTTCTGCCTTCATATTTTAGGTGACATTTGTTACACAATATTTTGTCACACTAAAGCATCGAAATGACAAAATTTGTCAGTTTAATCACCATGAAACATATACAGAAGCATCCCTAAAAAGGAGAAGAAAAGTTTCCCTGAGGAATTTTGAAGAAGCTTGCCTAAAAACCTAGTTTTCAGGATCAATGCTTTTTGCACCACTAGTGACCCGTGTTGCTAGCATGTTGCAGCATACTCACCTAGAGTTGCCAGCATGTCTCTTTATAGGAAAACCTGCACTAAACCTCTTCTGGCAATTTTCCTAAAGTTTAGGAGAAGCTTCTCTTCTTAAAAGCCTCAAGAATGGTGAGCTAGTTATTGTTGAGTAAGGATATGGTTGCATTCTCCCATTTTGCGTCCTTGATCCTACATTTAGGGATCTTCACATTAAGATGTAGAGCTTCTTCCCCCTTTGGTGGATCCCTAAATCCCTCTCCTTCCCTATAAATTAATCAATTCTATCCACAACTAGTTGGCCATTGCCTGGTTACATTCCTATGTTGAAACTATGCCTAAATGCCCCCCATTTTGCTAAGGAGAAGGAGTGCTTGAAGATCTTGGCTTAGAATTGAAAACTCATCCAAAGGAGGCTTGACATGATGCTAAAGTACACAAACCCTACCTATTCTCTCTCTCTTTGTGTCCACTCTTAGATAGTTTTCTCATTTAAGGAAAAAAATGCACTCAAATATAATGGAACCCATTTTCTTCTAAGTAGTCTCATTATAAAACAACCTCATAACTAATTAGGGGTTAAATTTGACCAATTCAACTTACAATATGAGTCACATATTAGCCTATCTATATACTTCCTCATAGTCCCCACATGTCTAGCCCCATTTCCATGAATAACAAGAGTTGATGTGGCATCCTCTCGAATTATGGAAGTCAATTTCAAAAGGTCAACTTTTGGGAGGCAAGAATTTCTCATACAAGCTCTGATTGAGGTGATATTTTTTTTCGTCTTTGGAAAACTATCAATGTGTATGTTATGTAATTTAGGTCTATTATAAGGTTGAAACCACAAAAAGGGGTCATTTAAGGCCTGAAATGGTTCTCAAATTTTTTTAAAGTGGTACCACGAGTGAAAATGGCCTCATAAGTTGATTCCACCAAATCTTCCACTCTAAAATCATTGAGATGGATGAAAACTAATATATTGATCCTATTTCGATCATTATTCTTTCTTACACATCAATAACTATAAAGTAATCCATTTAGCATAACCTTTTAATAATATATTTATTCATCCCATTAAAGGTATATGTAAATTTTTGGGCATTAAACTCCATGCCAATAGACTTACTAATGGAAATTAATATCTTGAATATTTCTAGTCTATTTCATTAAACCATTTAATAACTAGTAGAGATCCATCTAACTACAGATCTACCAATCAGTGAGAGAGATCATATTTCTGAAGATGCAAACTTATTTTGAGTGCATAACTTGAGGAAATGTTTGCACCTCAAGATATTTGATTCCTCTCAGCTCTTGATAGATCTCGAGTTAGATGAATCTATATTGGTTTTGAGCAATACAAACTCTTTCTTTACACACAGACACAAATATTAAATGTTTTTGTTATTAATATATTTTCTTGTATGTATATATTTAATTATTATTATTATTATTTTAAATGTTATTTATCAAATCCAAATTAAACATCGGTAGGATTACCAATATTCGTATTAATGGAATACAAATTCTCACTCTTTCTCTCTATATATGTTTGATGTTAAACATTTTTACTCAACATGTATTTTGAAAAATTTAAGGTACAACCCATATTAAACTTTTCTTTATTAATAATTTGTTTAATTTTATATATCAATCCATTTTAAAATGAAATATATTACATATCTCCTTAGTAGTGGGAAGTGACAATATAGGAATTTATTTAACTTAAATCATTTTATTTTTCTTTAATATGGACATTGAAATATTTCCTTTATGATTAGAGTACAATATTTTTTGCTGTTAATAAATATATTTTTTAAATACCACATGTAAAGTAAACATAAAAAGAATCAAATAGACTAGAAGGATCCATCTAGAAAAATATATAGATGCAAAATTAAGGTGGAAATCAAAGTATTTTATATATAGATGACATTAATTTTTTTCGTTAATGCTATTTTTAATGTGTAAGTGTAAGTATTAGTTTATTATTTCAAATGTAATGTTACATGACATAATATCACCTACAAATAAGAGGTTAGTTAACAAAATTGAACCAATCTTTATATCTTCAGCATTGTCTCTCCTTTTTGCTTCCATGACTACCTTTCTAATCTATTTGGCTACAAAAAGGAACAATAAGGGGGATAGATGACATCCTTTAGTGAACCCATTTGGATTGAAAATTATGATGCTTCCCCATTAATCAATGAAGAAAATTTCATAGAATTTAAACAACTAAATCCACTTTACAATAAATATGTTAAATCTTATATTAACCAATATTAAACTTAGACGTAACTAGTTTTTTCACCATATGCTTTTGGTAGATCCAATTGGATGAGCATCATCATATTCCTTGTATTTTTTATATAATGAATCCCTTCATGTGTTGTACCTATAACTTTATCGATTTTCCTCTACTATAAGATCACACAATGTTTTGATGAGATTGCTTTTGATAGAACTTCTTTGATACTAATTGTAGTCACTTTTCTCTAATTTTATAGGTATAGTTACAAATGGATAAGAGCTCAAATTCATCAAAACATGTGAGAAGTCCAAACAAATTTGTGGTCTCCCACCTTCCTTGGAATAAATGGCATTAAGTAAACGAAACAACATTCTTCAGTGTAATAAAATAATAGGGTAAGAAGAGTTCCAAAGCAAGAATAAAGATGCACAAATGAAACGCTGAGTAAACAACAAGTTAAATAATGAGTGGAAGATTGAAGTGAGAAACAAGAGGAAAAAACCACACAAGGGAGAGCTTGAGTAGAAGAAACAAATATTGATGAATAAGGAGAAGCATTGGTCACCCCTTAACTTTTTAAGATGACGCAGGAACAAAAATTAGGAAGCACAAACATTCACAAGAGACATGTGAGGATACGATTCAAATTTTGATGTTTTATACCTTGGCATGTGTGCATGGGGTAAGAAAAAGAAAATTTGTAAGATAAAAGTAAGCAATAAGGAAGAGAGAACAACCACTGAATGGAGCATTATGTAAGAAGAGAAATATGTTATCAAGTAACAAGAAGAAATAGCCATTGCTTAACTTTTTGAAACAAATTGGGCCTTAAACTTGTCTAAAGTATCCATGCACAAGAAACAGGTCAATAGACTAAAATAAATGTGTGTGTTACCACCTTCCTTGCCATTAGTGGCGTTCAGTAAACAAATTATCATCCTTTAATCTACTAAGAATTTGGGTAGTGAAGAAAAATGATAAGGAAATAATGCATATCCCCTCACATAATGTCAAGAAAAGAAAAAGAATAGAATTAAGAGGAACACTATAGCAAGCAAGAAGGAAGAGGGATGGTCACATCAAGGAGAGTTGCATAAAAAGAGAAAAGTATTGTGAAATGAGGAGAAGCCTTGGTCACAAATTAACTTTCTTAAGACATATCGGGAGGCAAAATTGGCAAGCCTTCATACACAATTAAAACATGTGAGGAGACGAAATGATTTTGGAGTTTCCTAGCCTCCTTAGCACAACTAGCAAGGAGTAAAGAAAGACCATCCTTCAACATACCAAAAACTTGGGGTCACCAAGGAAAGTCAAAAGGCAAGGAGGAAAATTTTCAAATAAAACATTTAGAAAGAACAATGAAAATGGTTAAAAGGAGACTAAAGCATGCAACAAGGAAGTTGGAAGAGTACATATGGAAGAACCTAACAAGAAAATATAATATAGTCAAACAAGAAGAAGCATTAGGCACCACCTAGCTATTTGACAAGTCTACTCACTAACAAGAAAGATGTGGAGATACCAAATAAATATTTGATTTCTTAGACACCATCAATCCACATAGAAAAAACATGGGGTTTCTAAGAAAAGTGAGAAAGCTAGAAGATAAAGGCCTCAAATAATCTAATGACTAAGGTCCCATTCATGGCTCTCATTTTCAATGTTTTGATAAAATATATATTAAACAAAATCCATGAATACTTAAATTTTTTTTAATAAATAAACCAAAATTATTATTTATAATTAAAACTACCAAAAAAAAAAATTTGCTTTCGAAAAACCATCTGAATTAACCCATATTCATAAATAGTAATCATGAAGAACCCTGTTGATTCCCTTATTCATAACTGAACTAATAAACTTTGAATTGAATTCAGCACTTCTGAAAGTGGAGACAACTTGTCTAATAATCAAAAATCACATAAATTTTACCCCTACTGACTTCATTCAAAGATGTAAAATATTCGTATAGGCCTTTCAGTATCAAAACCATACAATATTAATCAAGATACGTCACCTCATGTTGGCTTCAGTCACAATAGTTAACTCTGGCTTCAGCCATAACGGTCGGCTCGCTTGCCTCTACATCTTTTAGATCGACTGCATCTTCCTCAACAATATCCGTATCACTGATCTGTTCATTTGTAGCCTCTGCTTCTATTATTAGCCCTTCACTGGTTGTCTATGAAAGTTTCATTTTCCATATTCACACACTCGTTAACCTCCTGCTTCTTCTCCCTCTTGAGTTTCAATTTCAGTATTCCCAAGTTCGCTCATGGGTTTCCAGCTTTCTTGAACTGGATTCTTTTCTTCTTCATGAGGATGGGTTTCGTTAAGCCCAGCAAGTGGACCTGCTACATTTAACAGGCCGCGAGAATTTACCTGTAGTCCAGTACAAATTTCCTCCATTACTTGGTTATTCGTCAATGGCAGCTCTGTCATGGGTGTCTCGCTATTGGTTTGAGTACATCGTAATCAATTGGGAATTGAATCGACGGCGATTGGACTTCGTTGCAGCGGCTGGGATGTAGCTTATTTGGATCTTGCCCCTCAATTCTTATCTCCCTCGGACGGTGATCAGCTGGAGCTTGTATTTGCTGAATTATATCCAGAGCAGCATTAGGATTAGATGTACCAGAGCTCATCTGATTTGCGTCGTTTGAAGTTGTTTCTGTTAGATTTACTTTGTGGGTTTTCCTAATTTATTTAAACCCTAACCAAGATCTACTCCTTTGTAATAAATTGAAAATAAAGCACAGCGGAACTTACTTTCCATCTTCTAAAGCTCCTGGTCTTGACTTGAGTTATTGGCTCTTGAATCCTTCCAAGAGTTTGCAATCCTTTTCTCTGGCTATCCTTGATAGAGTATCAAGACTTCAATGGAGCAGACTATTTTCTTGAGCGATTGCAAGCCTTGGAGACTCAGCCCTTTTATAGCAGTCCCAATCCTATGGCAGCCGAAATTTGGCTGTCAATTGACAGCTAAATTTCAGCCCCAATCCTAGGGCAGCCGAAATTTGGCTGTCAATTGATAGCTAAATTTCAGCCTCAATCCTAGGGCAGCCGAAATTTGGTTGTCCATATTTATTACTGCTATTATTTCAATCAATTATAATCGGTCCATTAACAATTATAATTGATTAACATTATTCTATATGTATTTGTATCCAAATCCTTATTTAAATACGTTTAATGCCATAATTTAATTAACCACATTATTTGGCATATTTAATCATTACATAAATGTAATCTTGATGACAGTGTTTGATATCATAATGATAATCCACGCATGTCCAATCTAATTATTGTAATTAGACGTCTCTAAATCCAACAGAATTCTTCTCATGTTTTTGAGTCAAAGGATTATTCTATAATTCAGTATGATGTGTAACACTGTCAATTTCATCAAAGCTGAAATTTTGCTCATATCGGCTAAAAAAAATTAAATAATTATACAAAAAATTTAAATAAATAATATGGGGTCGTAAAAAAAAATGCAAGTAAATTTGAATTCTCTAAACTCATGTTAGATCCTTATTTAAAATGAATCTATGTTGATCATAACCTCAACCCAGAGAATTGGAAAATATAATAAAGCTAGATGTAATGGAGCTGAAAAAGTGCTCATTTCAAAGATTTTTATTGGAGAATGAGCTAGTGGTTCACCATGTAGAAATGGAACTTTCTCTTCAAAATATGAAAGAGGAATTCATCTACTCATCTCAAGGATGGCAGCACTGGAATTCTTCTCCTCATCTGCAGGTAGGGTGTCTTCTGAAGATCCCGACCCCAGGACTCTGGTTGTTCGCAAGAGGTCTCGATGTCCAAGAGGCTCGGGCACAAATGGACGTGGAACTTAGTGATTTTGTAACGTGCTAGTCATCACCCTAGGTTGCAGCTAATTTTTTGTTTTTCCTTATGTCATCGATGATATTTGGTAAATGCATCTTTCACTTGGGTGTTTTTGCAAAACTCTTCTTTTTCGAAAAGGAAAAATCCAAACATTTTCCTTATATAGATGAAATTTTTTAGATATATAGATGAAATGTTTTATATATTTATAGTTTCAGTACCTTTTAGATTTAGTAACTGTAATACATTCAATGGTAGGTAAAAGAAAAAGATTTTTGTTGGAAGTAATGTTTTTAGGTCGTGTAGTTGTTATTTGGGGTAATTAGGAGTCACTGTAAAAGTGGTCTTTCCAATGTATGAGTTATAATGGCGATTTAGCTGTGTCGAAAAAGCCACTGATTTTTGTCATATATTTGTACATGTGATGATAAATAAAAATATTGAAAAATGTTTGTGTTATGTGTAATTACTCTATAAGTTCTCTCAGTTTTTCTAATTTGGTATCGCGGCAAAGGTTGAGACTGTAATTTTTGTGTAATGTTTTAGTGTGTATGGTCAGTGTGTGCAAGTGTGAGAGACATGATCTCCGAATCGGCCCTGTGATAGCTGGCATCGTGGTCATATGGAGGATGGTGGCCATTCTTTCCTTTTTTTTTAGGGTATTGAAAGTCAAAGCACACTGATTCCCTCATGGTCCGTGTGAAAGGAATATCTAAACAATGCAGAGGTTATTCTGGAGCATGAAACGGTTGATCTGTTCAAGCGTGTAGCAGCAAGCAGCGGATCCACTCAAGTGAGATCTATGTTTATTACTCTTGTCGCATTGAGGAAAGACGAGAAGTGATTGGAGCAGCGTATCTGTTCAAGCGGGTAGCAGAGGGCAACAGATCCATTCTAGTAGGATCTGAATTTATTTCTCTTGTCGAGGTGTGCAATAGGACTTTCTTTCTGTTTGCACATGAAGGTTCATTGCAATTCACGTGAGTGTGAATTTACCCCACTTTGCTGTCTGAATAGAAATAGCCAACATGTTATGCTTTGCGGATCAGATCTCGACGTGGACAGCGTAGGAATTTAAAAAAAAATCAATAGTTTATTGTTGGGAGTCATTATCCCTCTTAAAGGCTCGTCTTGATGTCCTTTCTGAGATCTGAGCCACGTGTATCTCTCTGCACTAAGTGAAGCTTCGTAGCGTGGAATCTAGATCTCGGTTCAAGACTCTGGAGCAACAGATCTATGATGCGAATTTATTTTCCATAACAGATCCTTTGAAATATGAGAACATGAGTATGAGTTGAGTTTTCCGATCTCTGCTCAGAAGAAATGTGATTAATGGTGATTCGGTGAAAAAATCTCCATCGATGAAAGTCGCTGCCAGCAAAGGAGAGAAATCAGAATCAGTAGCCCCTTCAAGCATCACTGTCTTCCTGCATTAAATTCTCTTGCAGTTCCTCTCCTCTAGCATGACGACCTCCAGTACACAACGAGCCTATAGTGTTGTTGCCACAGCCAGATGTGGCCAACTTTCAGACTGCCACAGCCAGATCCGATCGTCTAAGGAATATCTTGCAACACAACTTCCTCCACGTCAACGAGGTCTGCAAAAATTAGGAGTGAGACTGTTAATTATGAATCATAATTTAAAAATCATTGGCATTGTCAGTTTTTCGAAGGTTGATTGGTATAATTGATTCTTTTTTATCTCTTTTTTGGGTTTAGGTGTGGTGTAAAATGAAAAATAAAAAATTAATTATGAGAGATTATCCGATCGTCTAAGGAATATCTTACAACACAACTTCCTCCACGTCAACGAGGTCTGCAAAAATTAGGAGTGAGACTGTTAATTATGAATCATAATTTAAAATCATTGGCATTGTCAGTTTTTTGAAGGTTGATTGGTATTATTGATTTTTTTTATAATTTTTTGGGTTTAGGTGTGGTGTAAAATGAAAAATAAAAAATTAATGATGAGAGATTATGATGGTGTTGGTGTATTTTTTATTAGTTATAAAATGGTTGATGGTTTTTAAATTGGAAGCCTTAGTGATTGGAAGCTCCAGTGTCTGAAATGGTAATTCTTGTGTGTTAGTAATTTTGGTTATAAAAAGTGTTGGTGGTTCTTAAACTGGAAGCCCCGTGTCTGGAACATCAATTCTTGTGTAAGGTCAAGTTGTTTGATCAACTCTTGAGCACATTCAATATCCAGACCTCCATCCTATCAACTGACAGATAATCAATAGAAAAAGAAATATTCGACAGATAGTGGTTGATTCATAAGATGGTTCATTACTTGATAGCTCTTATAGCTGAATCCCCGACAAGGAGAGGTGTCAATATTGTTGATCTTGCAAAGTTGGTCAATGATGGTCAGAGGCAAATACGTTTTAAATGGAGTTCAAGTAATAGCTCAAAGATGTGGTGGTGAAAGAGCGTAGTTTGCAAGATTCTAGAGTGGATGTGAGCGTTGATGAAAACCAGTGAGACAAATATCATATTATTGTTGTGATATTTTTTCCATGTAAGAATTAAGGGAGGTTGTTGGAAGTAATGCTTACATGCTATGTGTAGTTGTCATTTAGGATTACAAAGAGTCAATCTAGAAGTTGTTTCCAATGTCTGAGTTGCAATGATGATTTGGTTGTGTCCAAGTTAATAATTTGTGCCTTATATATTTGGACATGTGATGGTAAATAAAAGTATTGAGGGGTGTTTTGTGTTGTGCATAATTACTCTATTGGTTCTCTCTCAATTTTTCTAACCGTGGTTCACATCCGATAAAAAAACAGAGTAGTGGTTTTCTCCAACACTTCATGAAGAAACAGAACAATGCTCAGCAAGCATTTCATCCACGAAACCTATAAGAAATGTTGAAGGAGAAACAAAAAACTTAGGCAGAAAGCATGGAACTGCCCCATATGAGGCAATGAAGGTCATAGACAAAGAAACGGAGTGTATTAGACACAAGAAAAAGAGACCTCATTACAAATAGATCCATCCACAATGTGTTCAAAAAATATATACCCAGGAAAAAGTGAAAGAGCAGGCTTGGAGAGGGCATCAACATCAACATTTTTCTCTCTGAAAATATGTTGAAAGAAAGGAAACCTCTGAGAAGAGAGCCTTGAGATCTAAGATACGCCGCATCCAATTGAAGAGGGTCATGACCCATAAAACAAAGTGATATTGTATCCAATGTATTGTGGTAAGAGAGTCCTCAACAAACAAAATGTTGTCAATGTTGACCCAGAGTGCCACCTGCAAATCTCCCCACAGTGCCAACATGCAAATCTCCCCACAATGCCAACATCTCAGCCATGCAGTTGTTCCAATATCCTTGAACCATCTAAAGTGAAAAGATAGATGGGAGTCAATTTGGAGAGAGACTCCACACCCACATCCCCATTCACAGGCCCCATCGAAGTAACAAATAGGAAAGATGTTAGTTGTCATCTTTCTCATTTTAACTAGTTAGTTTTGGAGATAGTAATCTTTTGGTTTACTTTGTTGAAGCTGCTTTTGGTGAGATGCAAGGGTTTTGGGCTCTATCTCGGTTAAATATATTTTGTTATTAATATATTTTTTAAAATATTTACATATAAACATAGAATGAATTACACATTATGTAATATCAATAATATTATTTTTTGTCAATAAATGTAATGTTGTGTGACAACATCTCCTACATACTGGGTTGTAGAGTGCTTCTCAGCACAACAATTACTAAATTATTATTAAAAATATTATATTAGATATTAAATTGTGACATACAAGAAGCTCTACAACACACTATGAGGAAGATGTTGAATGCTTCTCGGCACAACAATTACTAAAGTAATTATTTAAAATTATATTAAATTATAAGTGCAGACAAAGATTTACAATTACACTATGAGGGAGAATGTTGTCATGTAAAGTACATTTAAAATAAAAAGTAATATTTACAAATAGAAACTAAAAATAATAATAATTAATTAATATCTGTCATTAATATCTTACTTCAATTTCCACCTTGATTTATAAAGTAATTGAAAGTGATAAAAAATCAATTTACTTAATATGGAGTTAATACATAATATTTAAAAAATATTAGCAATTAAAGAAATCAGTCTCACCAAATTGGTGTATGAGACCCCCTTGTTTGTGGGACAAGGGACCCACGTTCGCGCAACAATTTGACTATTAATTCTACGAAGACATACATACTCTACCCCCCTCTAGTTTTGAACTTATGACCTTTGAGGAAACACATACTCTCAACCATTAGGCTCACTCAAGCTATATATATATATATATTTGTAAGCTTGGAAAGACACCATTAGGCTCACTCAAGCTATATATATAATATATTTGTAAGCTTCGAAAGACTACATCGTCATCACTCGGATCAGGGTCGGGAATTGAACCAATGACTTCACATCAATGAGTGCCTTAACAAGCACCCAATCAGCATCTATCCAAGACCTCGTGGACTTATTATTATTATCCAATTTTAAGGTCACGGCCAAGCCAAACACCAAATTGGTGTATGAGACTCCCTTGTTTGTGGGAAAAGGGACCCACCTCTGCGTAGTGATTTAACTGTTAAGTCTATGAAGGCATAAACACTATACCCCCCTCTGGTTTTGAACCTATGACCTCTAAGGAAACACATTCTCTTAACCATTAGGCCCACTCAAGCTGTATTTTTAACTTTTTTTTCTTTTTTGTAAGATAGGAAATACTACATCTTCATCACTTCGATCCGAGCCAGGAATTGAACTGATGACTTCACATCAAGGAGTTCCTTAACAAGCACCCAATAACCATTTATCCAAAACCCCATGGACTTATTATTGTTACCCAATTTTAAGGTCATGGCCAAGCCAAACACCAAATTGGTGTATGAGACCCCCTTGTTTGTGGGACAAGGGACCCAACTCCGTGCAGCGATTTGACTGCTAAGTCTACGAAGGCATACATAATCTACCCCCCTCTGGTTTTGAACCTATGTACTCTGAGGAAACACATGCTCTTAACCATTAGGCCCTCTCAAGCTATATTTTTAACCTTTTTTTCTTTTTCATAAGCTTAGAAATACTACATCTTCATCACTATGATCAGGGTCGAGAATTGAACCAATGACTTCACATCAAGGAGTGCCTTAACAATCACCCAATCACCATCTATCCAAGACCGCATCGACTTATGATTATTATTATGCAATTTTATTATTATTATTATTTGACCCCCTTGTTTGTGGGACAAGGGATCTACCTCTGCGCAGTGATTTGAATGCTAAGTCTATCAAGGCATACATACTCTACCCCCCTGATTCGAATGCTAAGTCTACGAAGGCATACATACTCTACCCCCCTCTAGTTTTGAACTTATGACCTCTGAGGAAACACATACTCTTAACCATTAGGCCCACTCAAGCTGTATTTTTAACCTTTTTTTTCTTTTTTGTAAGATTGGAAAGACTACATCTTCATCACTCCAATCAGGACCGGTAATTGAACCGATGACTTCACATCAAGGAGTGCGTTAACAAGAACCCATTCACCATCTATCCAAGGCCCCATGAACTTATTATTATTATCCAATTTTAAGGTCACAACCAAGCCAAACACCAAATTGTTGTATGAGGCTTCCTTATTTATGGGACAAGGGACCCACCTATGCACACCGATTTGACTGCTAAAGTCTACAAAGGCATACATACTCTACCCAGCTCTGGTTTTGAACATGTGACCTCTTAGGAGGAAACACATGCTCTTAACCATTAGGCAAGTTGTATAATATATATTCTATATATATATAATATAAGAGAGAGAGAGAGAGAGAGAGAGAGAAGAGAATGTTAAACATATTAGAGGATGTTTTCTACTGATATGTTTTCTACTTCAAAATATTAGGAAGGGATTATTAACATTTTAATGTGAAGAATTGAAACAAAAAAAAAATTCCAGTGTCAACTTATAATAAAATTATTTAATAAAATAAGTGTATATATATATATATATATATATATATATATATAATATATAAATATATATATATATATATATATATAAGTATATATATATAATAGTTTATTAGTGTGTTGCTCAAAACGAGTATAAATCCATCTTAATTTCAGATCTAGCGAGAGTCTAGAGGAATCAAATCTCTCAATGTGCAAACATTTCCTCAAGTTTTGCATTCAAAAAGAGGTTTTCATCTTGAAATGTTGTATCCTCTCAACTCATAGATCACGAGTTAAGATGGATCTACGTCTAAACATTTTGACTCAACCAAATTACATAGAAAATAAAATTAAAATAATAAAATTATTAATTAAATCATTTTAACTTACATGAAGAACCTAACATCCCACTTCAATCACTAATTGAATTGCTCGGATAGTAATATTTTAATATTATTATTAAAATAATGTTAAGTAAATATTGTAATATATAATTGAAATATAATATTATAAATGTATAATTGCATAGTATTAAATATTTGGAAAAAAATAATACCCGATGAATTTCAAGATCAAAAGTATGCATTAACCTTAAAATTTTAAAACTTAAAAATAAAATTTAAAAATTAAATATTACTTAAAATAAATAAAAGGAATAAATTATCACAAATAAAAATATTAATAAGATAACGTTAGATATAGTACTTTTATTAAATTAAATATTAATTAATGTTGTATTTTTATTCCTTTTAAAGTGGTATTACCAAAATCCAAGAAATTGGTGACCAATATGATTGGAACAAATAGCCCTAACTCTCCGGTATAATAATAATAATAATAATAAGATAGTATTGATATATATTTAATATAATAATAAAATGATATCATTATAATATAATGATGATGATGATGATGATGATTAACATCCACTAAGATTAATATGGTCTATCGGACCTTAAGAAAGTAATCTACCTTAAGAAAGTAAGAGATTAATTGAGATTCTCTAGCATTTTATTTTTATGATAATAAAAAAAGGGAGAGAAGTGTTCCTAGATCACCATAGTTTTTTTTACTTAACTTAACAAGTCGAGAAGGTTGGTAATGTGGGGAAAAAATGAAAATTGGAATGAGTGTGAGTAAGAGCTAGGAAATCCAAGAGAAAGTATTTTTCATCTTCAACCCTCTTAGTACCGCAAAGGTGACATACTCTTTCATTCCAAGGTTGTTTTGGAATTGATCAATGTCTGGTTTCACTTTGAAGCTCATGAGAATTAGTTTTTATCTCGGAAATGTTCATTTTCTTCTTAACATTGATGAGAAAGATAAATTTAGTTTTCAAGATTGGGGTTGATCACCTCCTTATAATACCTTAGCTTACTTTTTCCCTCTAACTCCTTATCGTCCCACAACTTATCCTTAAATTTGGAAGTAATAATAATTTTAATATGATCTTTATTCTTTAAGATGATCTCCTCCTTTACCCTCCAATGGTCTAGCCAAGACTGGGCATCAAAGCAGGAGATCAGTATTACAGTGTAGGTTGAGCTTTAAGGATTGAAGTTGTCATTGTAATAGATCCATTTTATCATTTGATTTAATACAAACAGAGAAGGGGTTTTCCCCATTTGAGTTCCCTAGTAAAAATATTGTGTTCATTGTGATTGAATGATTGCATGTGTTTCTATTGTATGTTTTCCTTTCCACAAATTGAGTAGAATAAATTTTTGTTGATTTTTTTCAGTCTGAATTCATTAGTAGCTACAAATTTCGAGTTATTTCTACATGGTATCACATAAATTGAAGACTACATAGAAACCAGGTTCTAGATCTTCTCAAAGATAAATTTGGAATTGCAAACTTTTTTGGTGCAAATATTCTTCAGTGCAAGAACAATTTCTTTCAATGGATTGGGGCTTGAGTATGCATTGTAGGGCAACTCGAAATTTTGTGCTTGGAAAGACAGGATGGAAGTTGTCCTGAATGACAATGGAGTATTATAGTACATATCAACTGATATTCCAAAACCACAAAATTCTGATGCACAAGCACTTGATTAATGGAAGAAAGACATAGAAAAATTCGGGAGGATTATTCTGGAGGGTGTCAGAGGTCATGTGGTTTCAAACTTGCATGGAAAGGAGACTCCATTTGCAATAAAAAAAACTCTAAGATATATATATATATATATTCCAAAGTAGTA